>BQNB010012766.1:52575-78536 GCA_026074375.1 Tanacetum coccineum | reverse complement strand
ATGTATTTTTACTACCAACACAATTATTGGTACGTTCGAAGAATGAAGAATTATCAAAGGAATTATCCGGAGTTATTATAATCGTGAAGATGGTGAAATTACACCGAGTTTCGTAGTTAGTATATGAAAAAAATAGAAAAATCACAACAAAAAAAAGGAGGAAAGTTTAAAGATAATCGTTTCGAAAAAGCTTAGACCAAAGGAATTATTCGAAGGATCGATTATTCGTTGATACGTCTATAAATCAACGATGTAAAGTTTATATAAAATGGTAGATATCGCCACTTGCCTTGTAAAAGTATGTAAAGAATGGGATGATTGGGAAGTTGACCGTTACGGGAACGTCAACTTTGGTTGTTGTTTTTGATCTATGAATAAGACGTTTGTAAATAGTTGTGTCTTTTTCATGGTATCGATCAGGAAAAAGTGTCTAGCAACTTGTATCTTGGACCTAGTCTATTTGTTTTGTAATTTTTATTTAACAACAATTCATTTCCCTTTCTTAATCATCAACCATGGGTTTTACGCGAGTGAGGATGTGTACGAGCATGCATGTCTATTCCGTCGTTACGGCCATGTATGCATGTCTCAGCTGCCTTGTTGGTGTAGTACTTTTGGTGAAAGATTGTAGAATGATCAACCGTAAGCCTTATAATAAAAAACTCATTTTACCTTTATAAACTTGTTACTCCTTAGCTCTAGTGGTGGAGATGTGTATCCTTGCTATTGATGCATAATTTGGTCAGGACGGTCCTGACGACTCTTGACAAGTTCCTTTTAATACATATAAATATATAATAAATATATATAAATATATAATAAATAGGATAATATAAATAATAGTAGTATAGTATTACCGAAAGTATCGGTCTCTCGCTTCGTTACCCACAAAGTTCGAAACCGGACACCAGTCGTTCTTCCCGACGAGGCGTGAATTTGAAAATCGAGAATCGATTTGGGAATTATGCTTGAATAATCAAAGATTTGATTGGTTATCTATTTCCACAAATAAAATGCAAAAACAAGTAAAAGAAACCCTAAAACGAAAGCTACTTAAGTTAAAACCTAAAACGCGAACGTAAAAACACGACCTAAAAACCTAATTTATCAAATTTTAATCCTAAAGTCATTTTTTAACTTTTATAAGTCCTAAGTCACTAAAAAGAAAGAATAAAGAAGACTAAACCAAAAACGGAAGTGATTTGAACTTAAAAACACGAAAAACGAGAACGAGATTTAAAACCCGTTCTTTAAAAGACCAAATTTTGCAAAATTGACCCTACGGATGCAAATTTATTTTTCCTAGGTCCTACATGATAAAAGAAAATTTTGAAAAAAAGAATTTTATTTTTTTGACATTTATTTTATTTATTATGATTTAAAAACAATTTTAATGAAAATAAAAAATTAAAAATAGAAAATGAATTTTAAAAAAACTGGAAAAAATGCAGGAAATAACTTTGAACTATAAGGATCTTAAGAAAAATAAGAAAACGGGAAAAACTTTATGAATAAGCAGTCAAAATAAGCAAAAATGGGTTGAAAAGCTAAAGGCCTAAAAGTACCTTAAGTATTTAATTTTGCAAATGATACCCGAAGAAGTCCCAAGGGCAGATGGTTTGTGTGGTGGTGTGTTAAGGCGTTGGTTATGAAAGGGGATGTCACAGGTTCGAAACCTGTGGCCTACCCTTTTTTTAAAAACATTTTTTTAATTTTTTTTTTAAATCTTATAAAAGACACTAAAATAAGCTACTTTAATAAAAACAACTTTTTATAAAACTCTAAATTAAGCTGGGAAATAAGCAAAAAAATGACAGAGTTGATTTTATATGACTTAACATTTAAAACTAAACTTTTGGCTTTTAAACTTAATAAGCTAAAAGAGAAAGGGCAAATAAGCAAACTACAAACTACTCTACACCTAATAAGCACTCCTAAATATGAAATAAGCAAAAACCTAAACTATAATAAGCAAATAAGCTAACAGACTTAACTTTTTTAACTAAGTCTTATATAACTAAACTGTTAAGCTACTAGAGGCAAAATAAGCTAAGGGAAATAAAAAATAAGCTAAGGCAGATAGTATACTAGACCTAATAAGCAAGTGTAAGTACAAAATAAGCAAGAAAATAAGCAACAAAGGCAGAAAAAAGCAAATAAGCATTTATGGGCAAATAAGCAGAGAAAAATGCAATTGAAAAAGCTGGGATAGAACTGATGCACACTTAGCAATATTTGGAAAAACTTGACCAAAAACAAAGGACAAAAGGTTGCAGACCCTATGGCCTTAATTTTACTGATTTTAGACTTTAGACATGCATAAAAACAACATTTTAGAGACAATCGCACAGTCAAGCATTTAGAACACATGAACAATTACAATATCACACAGATTCAAACATATGCTCATGAAAACTTGGAAAATGCAAGTTCAACTTAACAAATTGGAAATAAAAAGGTTCAATAACTGATTAAAGATGGCTAAAGGTGACCCAATAGCATTTGACTGCTTTGACCCACTTTAAAACACAAACACAGACAATCCAAACACCCCTTTAACTAACTTTCTCAACCCCCCGTTTTTTACTGCAAGCCTAAGATTTAATGAACAAACCCTCACTACCATATATCAAACAGCTTATAACAACTTAAATAAACAACTAGAAACAATCAATACTATGGCAGAATTAAGAGGAAAAATAAAACTATGCTTAATATTTTTTATTTTTGACTGATTTTTAAGAAAACTTTGCAAAATGATATTTAAAACTATAACACCTATATATTAAGCATTTAACAACAATAATTAGCAATAATAAGCAGATTCAAACAAGAAAGAAGCACAAATAAGCAGAAAATAAGCTAATAAGCTATAAATAAGTAAAACTTAAAAAGAACACTTACAAGTGGTCTAAGCTTTTTGAGATGATTTATACCCAAAACCCCACTATTTCCAACCTAAGTGCTTCCATAAGCCTCTACAACCCAATAAGCCATCCAAAATGGCTTATTCATCAATAGCTTGCAAAACTGGAAATACCCATTCCCTTCTTAATGAAACAGTGAACTTATAAAAATCTTTTGTAAAAGCTTTGATAAGAAAACCAGTGGTATGAGCTTGTGAGAGCTTATGAGAATGACTTTGTGAACACCTAAAGCTCTACGTGAACAAAACAGGATTTGATAAACAATAAACTGAATTTTTGTTAAACATAAAAAATTTACACGGCTTAAAAATTAAATTACAGAAAAAGCTTAGAAACATTAAGTTAAAAATTTAAAAATAATTACTATTCCACTCTGGTTTAACTCTTCATTTTCTGTCTTCTTTCTCCTTTTATAAGTTGTCTAAGCTTCTTTGCTTTGTGTTTGTTGTGTTTTTGCCGTGAGAGGAACCAAAGACTTAATCTTGACCTTTAATTTTTCTTTGAGCCCAAGTCTTAGAATCACAGCCATTGATTCGTTTTGCCCAATGAGGGTTTGCAAGATTGCCAAGGTGTCTTTGTTGTATGTGGTGTGGGGTTAAAGTTTTGGCAGGTTGTGGTGGTGGGGATCGAGGGTGATGGTGACAGGGTGAGTGAATAGTGCCAAGAATGGGTTTGGCGGGAAAGGTTGAAGACAAACAGTGTTTTGATATTAACAGGTATGGGTTTGGGGAAATGGCAGTTTTGGTCCCTGAAGGTATATACATCTATTGCATGATTCGTCCTTGTTTCCTTCATAGTAGGTCCCTGTAGTTTTGTAAGTGTTGCACCGTTAGTCCTTTTGGACTAACGGTGTAAAGGGATAAATTGTATAAGTGTCTAACAGCTTTTAAGGGGATATAAGGGTTGGGCCAGGTTTGTTTTGTTTTGAATTTGGGTAGTGGGTTTAACATTGGGCTCATTTGGTTTTTAATAAAGGGGGTGATGGGCTTGGTATATTTTTGGGCTTAGAAATCTTCGTATAAAAACCTTAACTGGCTGACCTCGGCCCATTTAGATAGGTAGGTGGCCCATTAAGTGTTTCTGTATTTTCGGCATCGAATTTGACTGTTGACTTCTTGGAGTTGACTTTGACTTTGACTTTGACTTTTGCTGACTTTGGCTTTGACTTGACTTTTGCTTCACGCTCTTTCTGTTCTCGTGCTTGGTTTTGTCGTTTTGGCTTCGTTTTTGACTTTTTCTTAGATATCCGTTACATGCACAATATAAATGCAAAACATACAAATACAAGGTATTTTTGGTACGTTTTTGGTCGGTATGTGTAATTAAACGCATACCAAAATCCCGCATACTAAACTATTGCGTGTCCTCACGCAATGCCACAAGTAAGCACTTAGAAAACTAAGAATCTCGATCCCCCTCGATTACTAACCTCGAAAAGTAGCTAAGTGTTCATCGAGGTGAATTAAAGAATCAAGAGTTTAGAGAAGCCCCATTTTTACCATTATTGAAGATATACGCTCATTACCACTAATATTTTTGTTTTTCTTTTTTTCTCATTTTTTTTTATATTTTAGCAACTAACTAATTTGACTTTCGTTATTTTCATAACCGTTAGGGATCATAGAACAAGATGCATTTCGATCCGAAAATGCCCCCAAAAAGGATATTCACGTTATCGACTTTTTACTCGCTTTAAAACAAGCTTAAAATCGAAATCAAAGTTAAATATCAGTTATAGATGCTACACTTACTCATATTTTCAACTTGTGAATTTTTACTCCGACAATTATTATCTCGTAGGTAATGTGCTATTTTGATTTCAAACGTGGATCATCGTTTTGCAAAATTCTATATTTTCATTGTTCCACTAGAGATAATGAGTTTGAAGGCGAGATCATCCCATGTAGCGACTTTCGTCTTGGCACATCCCAACCTTGCGGCTAAGTGACCAGGCTTTTGACACCCCACAAGATAGGTAATTGGGACTCAGGACCTTAGGTTTAAAAAACCCTCAGTTTCCGTTTCACATAGCTTATTTAAAAACTTAAAATTAAAATAGTCTAAGTTCATAAAATATTTAAATTTAACAAAAAGAGATCTATTTATTAATTCACACTTAATATTAAACATAACATTTATGCAATTGTAACCCTCGACCTTTTAGAAGGCTGCAACATCGGTTGTGAGCCGGCAAGAGCTTATTAAAGCTTATGGAAATGACTAGTAAACATAAAATAAGCTTGAATACACAAAGATTAAAAAGATAGAATTTCATAAACATGAAACTGAAATTTTCATTAAACTTTAAAAGGTTACAAAGCTTTGAAATTTAAAGACAGAATTTTTAAAAGACATAAAACATTAAAAGCAAATCAAAACTACTCCTAAAATTACACTCCCTCTCTTTAACTTCTGTCTTTTTCTTATTTATATAAGCTCCAAGGTGTGCTTGTTATGTGAGAGGCTTCAAAGTTTAATCTTGGCCCTTTATCTTGAGTAATGCCCAAGCTAAACGATCTCAACCCTTCTTTTTTCATAGCCAATGGTTATTTAGGGGATTGCCAACGTGGCCAGTGGGGTTTTGTGAGGCGGGGAAAGTGATGGTTTTGGAGTGTAGCAGGAGTGACAGTGACAGAGGTGGGGGATGATGAATAGTGTGAGGCGAGAAATTTGGGGGAGATAAACAGTAATTTGGTGCAGGGGTGAGGTTTAAGAAGATGGCACATTTGGTCCCTGAATGTGTATGCTTGTATTACATCCATCGTCCTTGTTTTATTCATAGTTGGTCCCTGTGGTTTGGTTCGGGCTTGCACCGTTAGTCCTCTAGGACTAACGGTGTAAAGGGTAAATGAGGCATTGGGTTAACGGTGTTATCATTTGGTTGGGCCAAGTTTATAGTTTAGGTCGGTTTGATAATAAAAGGGAATATGGGCTTTTTGGGTTAAAGGGTTTATAATAAAAGGGTTTAATATGTAAGTGGGTTGGCCTGGGCCCACTAGGTGGGTACGGGTGGGTCCACTTTTGGCAGTTTAGGTTTTCGGGTTCGGTTTTTGATGCTCTTTCCAAATCCACTTCCCGGGGTTGACTTTGACTTGATTTGACTTTGACTTTTCTTTCACGCTCTTTCCGTTCTCGTACTCGGTTTTGTCGATTTGGCTTCTATTTTTGTCCTTTTCTTGGATATCCATTACCTGCACAAAACAAATGCAAAACATACAAATACAATGTATTTTTGGTACATTTTTAGTCATTTAAGTCCGGTTTTAGTAGAAAACGGTATGTGTAATTAAGCACATACCAAAATCCCCCATACTAAACTATTGCGTGTCCTCACGCAATGCTATAAGTAATCACTTAAGAAAACTAAGAATCTTAATCCCCTTTGACTAATAACCTTGAAAAGTAGCAAAGTGTTCGTCAAGGGAAATTAAAGAATCAATAGCTTTGAAAAGCTCCGTTTTTACCATTTTTAAATATATACACTTATTCCTACACATATTTTTATTCCTTTTCTCATTTTTTATGTACTTTTCATATTAAGCAACTAACTAGAACATTTGACTTTCGTTATTTTTATAACCGTTAGGGATCATAGAACAAGATGCATTTCGATCCGAGAATGCCCCAAAAAGGATAAATTCATCGTCCCCAACTTTTCACTATCTCAAAACCAAAGCTTAAATGAAATCGCCGTTAAATATCAGTTAAGATGCTAACACTACTCATATTTGCAACTTGTGAACTTTTCACTCCCGACAATTATTATATCTTAGGCGAATGTGCTATTTTGAATTTCAACCATGGATCAACGTTTTGCAAAATTCTATGCTTCACGTTCCACCCGAGAATAATGAGTTTGAGGGTGAGATAATCCCATGTAGCGACTTTCGTCTCGGCACATCCCAACCTTGCGGCTAAGTGACCAGGCTTTTGACACCCCACAGAGACTAGTATCGGGATTCACGGACCTTAGGTTTCAAAAACTCTCAGGTTTTCCGTATTCACATAGCTTTGTCCAAATCCCAAGTGAGTCCGAGGGTATTCCCGACAGTGTGTGTGATGTGCCTCTTTGTAACAACCCTACCCCTCTTGAAGCTTTCAAAGAATACTCTAAGATTGTCATCGATTTAAACAATGATTCTACTTCAAGTGATGACGATTCTCCCTACGGTGAGGATATTGATTATGTCGATGCATCACCTCCCGATGCTGAGATCGTTAGCTTAGAGGTGGTGGAGATTGTTATCCCGGAAGTTAGAGGGGTTGATACTGATACTCTTCTAACAATCAAAGGGTAGTATCGGGATTCACGGACCTTAGGTTTCAAAAACTCTCGACACTAGACTTTTTTACTTCGTCTGATTCTGTTGCCGGAATAGTGTCAAGATGCTCATCCTCCATTATGAGAGAGTCAACGGGCTCCTCGGTTGATAAAACGGGTATGATTGCAATGGTATAGTCCTCGTCATCATCATAGCAAATGGGAATCTTCCAATATCAATCTTTAGCTGCTTGATCTTCCGCAATTCACCTATCTTCTTCCTTCTTTTGCATATATTGACCAGCCATATCACATATGGATGTCATTTGCTCCATAATCTTATTTTGAGAATTTAGAAGCTTATTTTAAGCATTGAAGATTGGATGATTGACGGTATATTGTGGGGGTTGAAATTGGTCAAAACCGAAATAATTAGAATCATAACACGGATTAGATTTGTAATAATTCATCAGTTGACATTGAAAAGTCTCGTGAGGACCCCTACAATCTTCACAATAAGGATATTTTTGTGGAAAACTTGGTGAAGTTTGTGGAAAATAATCAAAGTTTTGATTGAAACACGGGTCCTGATTGTAGACAAACGGGACTTGAGGGGGACAATCATAACCGTGGAGAGAATCGTTCCTACATAACTCACAAGACTATGGCACGTATTGGGGTTGTGGAGGTGGGTTAAAAACGTTAGGAGAATCATTGACAAAATTAGGAGTAGAATCATAAGTGAATGAATTTCCATCTCCAGAATAGCATGTCGGATCGAAACTTGGCAAAGTTTGTGGGAGCTCATCAACGGTTTGATTGTTGCATGGTTCCGGATTTGGAACTTTCGGAGGACAATTATAACCATAATGTGCACCTTTCCCACAAGACTTGCAAGTACATTGTTGACAAAAGATATCATCTAACGAATCACCACACTCGTAACAACAATGATGGTCGATTAGTGGAGGACTTTGCGAGGAATTTTCACCGGGGTCCTGTTTGACAACGAATGGCTCTCGAGGAGCATTAACAACGTTGGTATCGTCATCGGGTGACTCGTAAGTGTTTAGAAGGTCTTGGTAAATTCCATTTTCATGACAAATTGTAAACCAAACTTCCTTTAATTTCTTTCGCCATAGAGCACATCCTTGACAATTTGGACCTTCAACTTCATTCAAACACTTTCGCACAAAAGCACAAGGTCGACAATATAGACCATCAACCGGTCTCCACAAGTTGCACAATTCTGAGGGGGTCATTCACGAATGATCTTGTCTATGAGACCCACATTAGAACAACAATAGTATGTAGTGTAAAAAGCTCCAAAAGACGAGCATTCTTTAATCGCGTAAAGGGGATTTAAACGATAGTCG
The DNA here is from genome assembly GCA_026074375.1 of Tanacetum coccineum. NCBI lineage: Eukaryota > Viridiplantae > Streptophyta > Magnoliopsida > Asterales > Asteraceae > Tanacetum > Tanacetum coccineum. The sequence continues at coordinate 69,972 of BQNB010012766.1, read as the reverse complement.
AATGACGCCATAAGAATTAAACAATATAGAAGGTTAAGAAAAGAATTAATCATAGCCATGATGGGCATCGATTCCCAACATAACTCATAAAAGTATGGCACGTATTGGTTGTGGAGATGGTTGCAAAACTTAAGAGATCGTTAGAAGAGTATCGGGAGTTGACAAATTGATCGTGTGTTTCATTCCAACAATTATAAAAAAATAAAAACAAACTCCATCATATTCATACAACCACAGTTGGCACTACCGAAAAGACTTGTTATGTTGCAAACTTGCAAATTTTGTAGGATCACATTAGGTTTTTGATTGTAGCATGGTTCCGGAATTAGAGATATCGAGGAATTTGTGGTGGACAATTTGTAACCATAAGTGCACTTTCCACACAAACTACAAGTAAAATCGTTTGACAAAAGATATCGTCTACGAATCCCCACACTCGTAACAACAATGGTGGTCAATATGTGGAGGACTTCGTGAAGAATTTTGACCGGGGTCTTGATTGAAGACGAATGGCTCTTGAGGTGCACTAACAATGTTAGTGTTGTCATTGGATGACTCGGAAGTGTTTATAATTTCATTTTCATCATGAATTGTATACCAACCTTCATTCAAACACTTTTGCACAAAAGCACAAGGTCGACAATATAGACCATCAACCGGGTCTCCACAAGTTGCACAATTCTGAGGGGGTCATTCACGAATGATCTTGTCTATGAGACCCACATTAGAACAACAATAGTATGTAGTGTAAAAAGCTCCACAAGACGAGCATTCTTTAATCGCGTAAAGGGGATTTAAACGATAGTCGAATGACGCCATAAGAATTAAACAATATAGAAGGTTAAGAAAAGAATTAAATGGATACGAAGAAAAAAACGATTATTTTTGGGGTTTTAGGGTTTTTTTTAAACAATTCATTTTATTCAAGGACAAAATGAGATAAGACAACTTAAACCAATTAATCAACAAGCTTCACGGTAACTCTCTAAAAGAAAAATGCACAAAGGAGCGGAGGAGTAGGAAAGCGCGAAGCTATTAAAAACCTTTCTCCTTTAGGGTCGTAGTTCCTCGGAACAACCCGTCTTATACCCCTCTTAGAGTTTGTTTATCTTTCAAAGGTGAACCGTACCTCGCAAGAGACACAAAAGGTAAGTTTTTGATCTTTGGTTCGGGAACTTATTAATGATAATACTTTAGTTGAAAGTATTATATTGATGATGCATTTTATTCTTATTTAAGACAATGTTTTTTTTTGGGTTTTTTCTTGTTTTAATTTTATAAATATAATAAAAGAAAATGAAAAATATTTTTGTAACTTTTTTTTATATTTTTATAAAGAAAATAACTTCACAAGGAAGGATCTTCAAAGCAAAACAAACTTCAACTCGATAATCGTCTCACGGCCTCCCCGGCAACAGCGCCAAAAATTGACTAATGCCTTTTAATACATATAAATATAATATATATATATATATATATATATATATATATAATAAATAGGATAATATCAATAATAGTAGTATAGTATTACCGGAAGTATCGGTCTCTCGCTTCGTTATCCACAAAGTTTAAAAATGGACCTGGGTCGTTCTTCCTGACGAGGTGTGAATTTGAAAATCGAGAGTCGGTCTGGGAATTATGCTTGAATAATCAAAGATTTGATTGGTTATCTATTTCTACAAATAAAATGCAAAAACAAGTAAAAGAAACCCTAAAACGAAAGCTACTTAAGTTAAAACCTAAAATGCGAATGTAAAAACGCGACTTAAAAACCTAATTTATCAAATTTTAATCCTAAAGTGATTTTTTTAACTTTTATAAGTCCTAAGTCACTAAAAAGAAAGAATAAAGAAGACTAGACCAAAAACGGAAGTGATTTGAACTTAAAAACACGAAAAACGAGAACTAGATTTAAAACCCCGTTCTTTAAAAGACCAAATTTTGCAAAATTGACCCTACGGATGCAAATTTATTTTTCCTAGGTCCTACATGATAAAATAAAATTTTGAAAAAAAGAATTTTATCTTTTTGACATTTATTTTATTTATTATGATTTAAAAATAGTTTTAATGAAAATAAAAGATTAAAAATAGAAAATGAATTTTATAAAAACTGGAAAAATGCAGGAAATAACTTTGAACTATAAGAATCTTAAGAAAAATAAGAAAATAGGAAAAACTTAATGAATAAGCAGTCAAAATAAGCAAAAATGGGCTGAAAATCTAAAGGCCTAAAAGTACCTTAAGTATTTAATTTTGCAAATGATACCCGAAGAAGTCCCAAGGGTAGATGGTTTGTGTGGCGGTGTGTTAAGGCGTTGGCTATGAAAGGGGAGGTCACAGGTTCGAAACCTGTGGCCTACCCTTTTTTAAAAAAACATTTTTTTTAATTTTCTTTTTAAAATCTTATAAAAGACACTAAAATAAGCTACTTTAATAAAAACAACTTTTTATAAAACTCTAAATTAAGCTGGGAAATAAGCAAAAAAATGACAGAGTTGATTTTATATGACTTAACATTTAAAACTAAACTTTTGGCTTTTAAACTTAATAAGCTAAAAGAGAAAGGGCAAATAAGCAAAGTACAAACTACTCTATACCTAATAAGCACTCCTAAATATGAAATAAGCAAAAACCTAAACTATAATAAGCAAATAAGCTAACAGACTTAACTTTTTTAACTAAGTCTTATATAACTAAACTGTTAAGCTACTAGAGGCAAAATAAGCTAAGGGAAATGAAAAATAAGCTAAGGCATATAGTATACTAGACCTAATAAGCAAGTGTAAGTACAAAATAAGCAAGAAAATAAGCAACAAAGGCAGAAAAAGGCAAATAAGCGTATTGGCAAATAAAGGCAGACAAACAGCCTAAGGGGCCACCTTTGGGCTTATTTTTAAGCACCAAAGTGGATCCTTATGTCTTAATGGGGTATACCCCTAAAATCTATGGCCTATAAGCTATCTAAAACACTAATATAAACTGAGTTTGAAATTCATTAAGGCCTTGAAATTGGCTTATGAAAAAGCTTATAACCACTCAGCACTTGCTGAATTTCTTAAAGTTTTAAAAACAGAAAAATAGCTATTTTAAGCTTAAAAAATATGAGCAAACAGATCCTTATTTGCTTAAAACCTCAAAACAGATGGAGTTTGGACATCTAAGACCTTAGATTAACAATCAAAAGATATTTTGAAATTAAGAATAAGCATGAAAAAGCTAGTTAAAAGGGTTGTTTTTAAACAAATGACACTTAACAAATTGTGTGACAGTTTTGAACAAGAACAAAAGTAAACCAAAAAGAAACTAGACCAATGCAATATGACTATAAAAAGAAAACTAAAACAAGACTCAAAAGCTGTTTTAAAAGCCTTAACCAAATAAGCACTTCAAATTTGTTTTGTCGTGACAGATTTCAAAGACAAGTTAGGAGAGACTCAAAACAAGCTTTAAGACCATAAAACTTGGAAAAACAAATTACAATGACTAAAATAAGCTGGTTAAAGATGGCCAAGTGACCCCAACCCATTAACACTTCCATTCTGACCCATTTTGGCCTTGTGCCAAACACCCCTTTAAAAATCAAAAGTCCTTTTTAAGGCTGATTTGTAAAGATTTAGGGCAAGATTTTTGAAAAACAGATGATAAATATGCAATGTTAAGCAGAAATAAGCATAACACAAACAAAGATAAGTACTGAAATAAGCCAATAAGCAATAAGCAAGTAAAAGCATATAAATGGACAGATTTTAAATAAAACTTAAACCAATGATTTTAAACTTTAAAACTAAAATATTAGGCACTCAACAACACAAATAAGCTATAATAAATATATTAAGACAGGAAATAAGCACAAAAAGCATAATAAAAAGCAAATAAGCTAAAGATTGGTAAAACTTTAAAAAGAAAACTTACACAAGGTCCTAAGCTCTTGAAATTGATTTAAACCAAGAACCCCCACCTATTCCAACCTAAGTGCTTCCATAAGCTCTAAACCCAATAAGCTATCTAAGATTGCTTATTCATCCAATAAGCTGCAACCATAATCTTTCTGAATGAAACAGTAAATTTATAAAAAGCTTTTGAAAAGCTTTTATGAATAAGACAGATTGTATAAGCTTGAAAGAGCTTCTATAGATGACTTGTAAACAGGAAATTTATTGAGTGCAATAAGCTCTAAAGGACAGAATTTTGAGTTAACTAAAAAAACTAAAATTTTCATTAAGACATAAACTGATTACAATACTTGAAAATTTAAAATGACAGAATTTGAAAGACTAAAAACATAGATTTAAAAACATTAAAAACTAAATTAATCTACTCCTAGTTATCTTTTTCACTTCTGTCGTCTTTTTCTTTTATAAGTAGTCCAAGGTGTGCTTCTTTAGAGAGAGGCTTCATAGTTGTGTTTGTTGTGTGATGGAGTAGCACAAAGTGAGCTTGGCCTTTCATTTTTTCTTGATGCCCAACCTGATTAATCAAAGCCCTTCTTTTTCATAGCCAATGAGTGGGTTTAGGATTGCCAACGTGGCTTGGCAGTTTGTGAGGTGGGGTGAGAGGGTTTTGGAGTTTAGTTGCAGGAATGGTGGGGTTGAGGATGATGAATAGTGACAAAATGTAGTGGCGGGAAAAGAAGGAATTCATATGTCTGTTTGTTTGGTGTAGGGAAACATTTTAAGGAAATGGCAAAACAAGCCCCTTGAGTTGTATAGGTTTCTTGCAACAAGGGTCCTTGTGGGGATTATAAGTTATGGAAGTTGGCAGAAAATAACCCTCCATTGTGTTATATGTTATTGCACGTTAAGTCCTTGTGGTATAATGAAGAGTTTGATGATTGGGCAGGTTAAGCCCTTGAGTTTATATAATGGTATTGCATAGTTAGTCCTTAAAGGATTAACCATGTTAGGGAAAAAGGACTAACGAAGGCTGTTATAGTTTGTTAAAAGGGTTTGGGCCTAAGTTATTAAAATTAGGCCGTTTGGATTTCATAATGTATAAATGGGTTGACCCGGCCCATTAGATGGGTACGGGTGGGCCCATTTAACATTTATTTGGTTTTGGCTTTGACTTTGACCGTTGACTTTTGTTGACTTTGGCTTTGACTTGACTTTGGCTTTTCCATTCCGTGCTCGGTTTTGTACGCTTTGACTTGATTTTTCGTCCTTTTCTCGGATATCCGTTTCCTGCACAATATAAGTAAAAACATACAAATACAATGTATTTTTTGTACGTTTTTTGTTATTTAAGTCCGGATTTGATGGAAAAAGGTATGTGTAATTAAGCACATACCAGCAATTTATGCAAAGACCACCACTCTTTGAAAGTGATAGTTTTATTTATTGGAAAAATATATTCGAGACATATGTTAAATCAAAAGATCTAGATCTGTGGCATGTCATTACCAACGGTGATTTTCAACCTATTGAACAAAATCTGAAAACCAAATTAGATGAGGTTATCCCTTTCGAAAAACAAAGTGATGATCTTAAAAAGAAACTTGCGAAAAATAACGAAGGTAAAATGGTTATTTATAAAGCTTTGCCTAGAAAAGAATATGAAAGAATTTTCATGTGTAATACGGCAAAAGAAACTTGGAAAACATTGTTAATCACCCTCCAAGGTAATAGTCAAGTCAAAGATAATAAGATCGTGTAACAACCCGAGTTTCATGACGCGTATGACGATCGCGAGTTCGACGTCATTATTATTATTATTTTACAAATTTTCGTAAGCGAACGTCGACATTTAAAATTATATTTGTCGTGAATAATTATTTTCGTATTTTAATACGAACGAAAATTTAAAATATTTATTTTTGACGTTTCGCGAGTCAACGTTTGACCGTGCGTTCGTTAATCATTTTAAGTATCATAAAAATTTACGACGCGACTCGTTATTATTATTTTTTTTAGATCGTAAATTTATTATTTTTATTAGTGTCGTCATTTTGTTTCTTGTCTTGAGCCGGATTCGTGTTTTAAAATTTACACATTTTATTAAGTGTTAGAAATTAAAATAAAAAGTGACGAAATAATAAGTTCACGAAAAATGTTAAGTTAAGTGTTGTGGGTCGGTTAGACAAACGAAACAAACGCCCCGTTGTATTAAAAATGAGAAGAATAAATGATAGAAGGGTAATTCTTGCCAACTCTTCAAGCTAGACTTAGTATATAAGCCTAAACTAACACACATAAACTCATTTTTATCAAAAGTTCATCTCTCTCAGTCTTGTTTTCTCTCTACCAGGTCGAAACCCACACCCCAACAAAAATTATTATCACAAATTCAATAATAACATGCATTATAATCCGTTTATAGATTATTAATCCTCGTAATCTAAGCTACGTTTTGGTATAAGAAAAGTATACATGCAATGGGTTTTGAAGAAAATGTATTTTCGGTTTGGCTCATGATATTTCGAGCTAGGAGATTGTTTAAAAGAGCTAGATTACTGATATTTCGAAGTGGGTTTTATTAAAAATTTGCGGTTTATGCGTTTTGGGTTATGTTCGAGTCACGGCAAGGACAAAGGAGGCGATTTCAATTATTGGTTTTTCTTATTATAGCATTGTGAGCATTCCTTTTATATTTGTTTCGTTTATTTCGTTATTTGATTTTATTTTTATTGTTGCATGTGACGAAATCTATAAGATCTTGCGCCGATTAGTTAAATGATGTTATAAAATGCTTGAGAAAGTTAGACATGAATTATAGGCCATATTAGATGTTTCGTAAGTGAGATTTTTGGTCAAAATGAATTTTGGCGCACTTTATAACAAGTACATTCTGAGCAGAAAGTTTGACACGGAAAACGAGGCATGAGATTTTGTAAAATTTGATTTTCAATTGAAAAATATGATAAATCTTTTTGAGACGATCGTTTTGATATAAGGTAGAGCTTCTAACTCCTAATAAAGAAGAAACTAGAGCGAAAACAAGTTTTGAAAAACTTATAAATTGCAAACAGCTATTTTGGAAAATAAACATTCTGATCTGATTTTCGACAGCCATTTTGGGCACTTTCGAGTCCGTTTCGGCCTTCCGGCGAAGCACGAAAGTTGTCCGGAATGATGTTTTCTATAAAATATCTTTTTGGTCAAAGTCACGAAAACGTGATATAGCGGGTCAAAACCGATGGTCAAACTGCTGCGTTTTTATTAAAAATACAAGTTACAGCAGATTCTTGCAGGGGCATTTTCGTCATTTTCCGTCGAGTTTCGGGTCTCGGCTAAAACTAAAAAGTTGTCCGGAATATCGTTTCGCATAAAATCTCTTTTTACTCCGAATCGTGAAAATGTGATTTAGAGGGTCGTTTGGCGTGGGTCAGATTTGGGTAAAAATATATATATAATTATAAAAGTAAAAGAAAGTCAAATGTTGACTTTAAAAAGTCAACGGGTTAATATAAGATTATTGAATGTTTATAAAAATAATAAACGCTATTATTTTAACTTGTATAACAAATTATACTTAACGAGTTTTATGAACGAATATAGTTCTAAAAATAGTAACATACGGGACATAATTCCGATATGGGTAATTAATAACCAAATTGAAAGTCGAAAGTTCGACGAGATAAATAAATATTTTATAAATATAATTGGATGTCGAGACTTACTAAAAATGTTAACTTTCTGAAAATAGTAACTTTCCAAAAATAGAAAGTTTCTTAAAATATAAAGTATTCGATTAAGCGATGTATGATGTAAATAAAAGAACAATCGTAACCAAATATTGTGGGGTTTTAGGATCTAAGGCGCAAGTGGATTTCTCATCACATGTGAGAATATATATATACTATATATATGATTTTGTTGATACGATGTACGCATCGTTGATTATACTTTTCGGTATAGTAATCGAGCGACTCTAATTATAGGTCGTTATCGCGTTTGTGGATTTTCGTGCTAGACTTCATTGTTTGATTATCGGCTTTTGATCAAAGGTGAGTTCATAGCCTCGCTTTTAAAGTTTTCAATGTTTTTAACTCCGCGAGGGGGATATATTGCTTGTTTTGTGAAATTGAACGCAAACTGTTTTTGATACTTGAATATGATTCCTTCACTACTGAGTATATGCCTTTTTGCTGTGTGACCGTTAGTTACCATGTGTTGGTGAACGCTAATGCATTAAATAGATCTATTGGGTTTGACAACCCTGTCCGGGGTTTGAATCCGTTGGGACCACCCTGTCAAACGGACATTTTGTGGTTAGTATTAGGAGAAGTGGCATACTTCTCGGACATGATTTCGTCCTACGGGATGAATGTGTTAAGTTTCGGTACACGGGCTCTTTAGTTGGAAATCACTATTTTTATAACTTGACTTACGAGCCAACGTTATACGTTTTGTTGAACCAAATTATGCGTTCTAACATTATTTGTAACTGTATGAATTCACCAACTTTGTTACTTTTTTATAGCCTGTATCTCAGGTTTAATTGCTGTTGATGGCTGGATGTGACGGAACTGCGGATATCAAGACGGTGCCTCGGTGAAGTAGTGTCATAAACTAAATAATATATTGGAAATCAAGTCGTGTTGTGACTTTTAGAAACAAACTTTCTTCAACGTTGGTATTTAGACAATGTAACTCGATCTTTCTAATAAATGAAATTGTGTTTTAAAACGTATCTTGAAACGTTTATAGGGACTCGGGAGCATGAGTATTATGAAGTATCACCCCGAATGTTGAAATTCCGTTGCGTATCGTAGTTTGGGGGTTTTTACAGATGGTATCAGAGCACGAGTTTTAGTGAATTAACGTTGTTTTACAAAACTTGGACTACAACCTGATTTTGTAAAAGTTTCAACGAGTCTTTCACCGATGTCCGATATCCGCACGCGAGTCATTCTCGATCCTCAAAAGCCTTGTGTGGTATATATTTGATTGCATAATATGTTCTTAAACAAGTGGTGACACTTGGTACAAAGTTATTAATAATATATATAAATATCGAAATATATATATATATATATATATATACAATATATATAAATATATATATATATATAATTGTATATATATATATATATATATATATATATATATATATATATACACGGCATCCATTCTATGGTATACGATTATATATATATCTTGATATTCGCTTCTTGCGAAGAGTTTAATTTCTTTAAACATCTCGATGCAATGTGATAAAATTATTTTGATACGTGATGAAAACATCGTTGTTATACGATTATTTTCGAAACTTTTTCGCGACTTTAATTTTCATCTTTTGGTGATGTTGATTCGTCGTAGTTTGTCGATCCCATTGGGTGACTTATTGTTCGACTCCGAGTTTGAATATTTCCCGTTGCTTTTGAATCGCATATGTTGTTTCATAACCTACTGTTTTGAAAATTTTTAGTTGATGGGAGTGCGACTTTTATATGTCATCCCATAACCTTTCATTGTTTTGGAAAACGACTATTAACTTATTTTCGCATAACGTGTCGTTTGGAAACGGCTATTTTTGGAACTTTCGAATAAAGTTGGTGAGTTGTGCTTTGATTCTTTCGTGTCGACCTCAACTTAAACCCATAAGTTGATGTGTTTAAAAGAGTGTTAAGTCATTGGGTATGACTTTGTATTGGCGTTTGAAGGAAATTAAAATGGTGTTTGATTGGATTTTGAAATGGATTATACGGCAGTTTGTAACCAGCAGGTTGTAGGGTTGATTGTGAATTATTTTTGATCTTAAGGAACCTAAGAAATCCAATATGGATGTGGGCATATGTCTTAAGTGTATGTGGTTATTTGGATGGGGTCATATCTCCTTTGGATGAGTGAGATATCGTCGTTTTTCTAAAACTAGTCAAATCTGGTATACCGTTGGGAAAAGGAGTATAACTCCAAACTTTTTGTGATAACTGGTCTCGCCGAAACTTACTCCTTAAAATATATATATATATATAAATAAACTCAAGGATGAGAATCCGCGAGACCAAGTAAACCGGAAGCAGTATAGAGCGTTCCCGGGTCGTTAAGTCCCAACGAGGCTAGAGATGGAAAATCGCAAGACGATTGATGATTTGTGTTTGGATGTCACAAGGAATGATTGGGCACTTTCTAAAACTGGATAAAAAATATGCAAAAGCACATAAATTAGCAAAGAGAATTTGCTTTGGAAACAGAAATAAAGGCTAGGAGAAAATGGTATATAAAAACTCTTAATAACTTTTATACTAAGACTGAAAAGCTCAAATATGCTGAAAACAAATAAATAAGCGGACTAAGCTAACTCTTAAATATGCAAAAATCAAAAAGCAATTAAGATAATTAAGGGCAGGACAAACATCAGCCAGTACATAACAACAGTACTACAAGTTTTAACTACCCAGTACTAACGTGGTGTGAGTACTGCTAGGCTAAAGTTAGTACTGTTAGCTTAAGTTAGTACTGCTAGGCTAACAAGACTTAAAGAAATAATAAATAAGCAAACAGTAAAGACTACCAGTATTAACTGTTAAGACTAACAGTACTAACTTGAAGTTAGTACTGGTAGTGTTAAGTTAGTACTGTTCCGAAAATGAACTAGCAGTATTAACTCAGAGTTAGTACTGCTAGTGTAAAATTAGTACTGGTCCTAAAATGAACTGGCAGTACTAACCTAAAGTTAGTACTGCTAGTTGAAAATACCCCTGAAACTTTGTAAAAATCATTTTTACTTATATTAATTAAAAACAGATTATCAAATAACAAACTAAACACTTACAAGCAAATTTTAATCAATAATAAGCACTTAAATAAGCATGAATGAGTCTAGCAGTATTAACTTAAAACTAACGGTTTATTGTATCAAAATAAAACTAGCAGTTTCTGCCTAATAGATAGGTAAAGTAAGAAAAAGAGAGACTTACTACACCCTTGCTCAAAACAGGGCTCAAACTATGAATTACAAGCTCTAGCTTGCATAGAACATAGACTAGTGAGATGTCCATGAAGCCATCCAGAGTTATGGCTATCATCCAAATAAATTATGCTGTGTGGTGTATTGAGGAGTGATTTTTGTGTTTTTTCTTTTAACTACTTAACTTTTTTTATCTTTCTTAATGAAAACAGCTTATAAATAAGCTGAGGTGAGAGCTTTTTAAACACAAAACAATAAGATGAAGAAACTTAACACTGGTATTGTAAATTAACTTGTAAACTCAAACTTGCATTAATAACTTGAAATCCGTTACAAGCTGTAAAGTAAAAGCTGTAAATGATTGAAAATAAGCTAAATTATATTGCAAAGTTAAAAACTTAAAAACTAGGTTACTAAAAAAACTAACTAGATACTAGATGCCTCAAAGGCTTACAAAAAGCTCTATTTATAGCCTAAGTCTTCTTTGTTTTTTCTAGCTTGAGCTTCTTTTTGAAGAGAAAAAACACAGAGTTGTGCTTAGTTGTTATGAGAGGAGAATCTTATAAACAAATCACAGCCTTATGATTCTTTGAGCTCTTTGGAGACAATCTCAGCCATCCGAAAATGCTTTGGGAAATGGGAAAGGGATGCCAACATGGACTATTATAAAGCTTGGATGGTAGTTGTGCAGTTGGTAGGGAGTTGTGTGGATTTTTGCACGAGAAAGTTTGGGAGGCAAAAACAGGGTGCTGGTTAGGTTCTTGGTATTGCGGGGAAGACGTGCGAATAGAAAAGGTATACAAGTTGGGTTGTGACAGAGAGAGGTTGAAGATGATTAAGGGTATGTTTGGTTTGTGTACAAGACAGGCCCCTCCACATCTTTCCTCTTTTCATTTTCTTTTTCCCCTTTTCTTTCTTTTATAAATGAAGTTTCCCAAATTGGCATAATCAGCCACGGTGGTTATTTTTATGATTAATTATATACTTAGGGTTTGCATTTTTGACCCTTCAAGTTATACTTTTCCTTGTTTTTTTTCTCGGAGTAACTTTACTTTGATTTGGCTTCGTCTTCACACATTTTCCTTCCGTTGTCCCTGTTTTTTTGTTTTGCTTTTTGATTGGTTTTTCGTCTTTTTGATGATATCCACTTCCTGCACAATACAAATGCAAAACAAACATATATTTGGCAGTTTTTGTCTGTTTTTGGTCATTTAAGCTCATTTTTGAAGGTAAAAGATATGTTGTAATTAGCTCATATCATATCCCCCAAAACTAAGGTATTTGTGTGTACTCACTCAATGTTATGAAGTAAAAACGTAAGCCCCGTTTTTACATTTCTAAATTTACACTAACTACATCTAATATTTTTGGATTTCTCACTTTTTATCAAGTTTCGGCTTCTTTATTTTATTAATACTGGGGTCATAGATTGAATAGAAGCGCCCGTAAGTGTGATCTACGGAATGTCCTTACGGATCAATTTCATCGCCTTGATTTTTTCACAAAGTTACACAAGCTAGCAAGTTAAAACAAGATAATTGGCGATATAAGTTTATATGATAAGCCCTCACTACTTATTTGACTTGTGATTTTTCAACTCCCGAACATGGATTTTTTTATATACGGATTGAATGTGTGTACTCTTTGTAATTTAAACCATAGATCAACTTACTTTCATAGTCATATTTCATATGATGAATCATGACTCTAAGCAACAACTTTATTAAGACTTCGTAACTTGATTTGAGATTTACTTTAGACTTTTTGGCAACTCTTATTCAACAATTAATCATAAGTTATTAAAGTAGGAATCGTTTGCTTGTTTGAAACCCCTACCTCGTGGTTAACGGAGCAGAGATATCACAACAAGATCCGGTTTGTTCTTAGTTTGAAAACCCACCACGTTGCTTAGCGTATTGGGAAATACATTCAACACCTTATTCCTAATATGGACTAAGGATCTTAGTGTTCCTTTGTTTTGAACCCTCACACTAGACCTTTCTTCCAAGTGAGATATCACGACACACCCAAATCCTAGAAGCAAAGACGTCTTAGTTTGAACCCCCACCTCGTTTTGCTAGCGTAAGTGGGATTATGGTGGGTTTTCACGACACATCTTTAACTCTGTTCCATAACATCAACTGCATGGCTTCATTGGCAAAAATTTTCAACATTCATGCATTTTTGCATTCACACTTTTCATTCATGCTTCTTTGGCAGTTATCTTTTAAATCACTTAAAATCTCGCTTTTGAAAACTCAAGTTCACAAATTTGAAGCTTTTTTCTGAAAACATCGATTGACTTAGTTGAATTAATTGAGCACGTATGATTTAGGTGGATTAGAATTTCACGGAAGAGAGAAACACAAGTTACTTGTATAAGGTTTTAGAAGAATCTTGCTTGGCAAATATAAACTTTTTATTTAACTCTTATCATTTCTCGTTCTTCACATTTTTAAATTCAAAGCATAGAATTCGTGAAAGCTGCTAAAGGAAACTAGCTAGGGCTCAACAAGCTCTGATCAAGTCAAAATTATTATTATTCTTACCCAAAAGAAAGCAAAACTGTGACAAAAACACTTATTTTATTTTTGAAATTTTTTAATTTTTTCTTTTTTTTGGTATTTTGGTGGTAAAAAAACGGGTTCACGTTGGTATACAATGCTGCAGGAAACATTCCAAAACTCGAAGATACCCCCAAACTAGAACTAAACAACGTCCTCGTGTTTTGAAAGGGTATTACATTAATCTAAGGCCGTTTTGGAGGTATGCCAAAAGATAAAACGTTAGTGTATACGATGGTATCGGTTTCCAATGAAGTGAAATGTGAAACTCTTGATGAATGACAAAACTGAGAGTCTTCACAATCCGGGCAATCCTGGACAATAACAACAACATGGAAACACGGGTAATGGAACAGACAAACTATCTCACAAACATACAACACTTTATTACAACTAGGATAAGCATCGGCGGAATGGGGTGCTCCCACGAAGCGCTTGTTTAGGGTCGCGAATGCTTGAAACCATCAACAAGGATTTATGGATCCTTGAGGAGGAAACAAGTGGAAAATTAAAAATTTTCAATCGGACTTTTTATTCAATGTGAATTCGATAAGTATTGAAATTTTTTTTCATGAAAGTTCAACTCCGGAGATACATTCGGACCTAGAAGATGATAATTTTGAAATGCCTTGGGATCAATATGGTGTCTTATCCCCACAGGAGAGAAGATAAGGCGGAATAACCGGATAAGTAAGACATGGGAGAAAGATACATACAACAATAAGCGAAAAAATTCACTAGTGGGTATGAAATCTTGCTCAGGATGGGTCATGGGTGGGTGTAAAACATTAGGCACATCTACGGGGATGTCTTCCACCACATCAATGGTTGAATTTTACTGAATTGGGAAAATCAACTATAAAACGATTCGAACTCCGGAAGGAAAATAGGTATTGTAATCTACGGTGTCGGTGCATATCCACTTCAAGACCTGGTTGTATTGATCACGTCCTCAGCAAGAAACAAGTCAATCTACCGCCATAAGAGAATCATTATCCGCAAGGGGATATGAGATGGAGGGAGAGATTCGATAGCATTGAATTGGCTTTGGAAGAGCTTCCGGAGGTCGAGGAGAAGGTGTTATCGTAGGCAAAATCTTTCCCCTTCCAAAAACTGAATATCCCACCCTCCGGGTCAAATTCAACTTCCTCAATTTATGGTTGAATTGATTTAGAGAAGGATGAGTTCACCGGCGAAATTCATTGGAAAGAGTAATCGATATTAGGAGACGAATCCAATCACGAAATGTCTCGATTTAGCACGGGATTCTACAAGAATCAATTCAGCATCAAAAGAATCAATTCCCGGTGGAATTGTTATGGTTGCTTTCCAGCACACTCATCATTAATTCGATCTACCTTAGTCGAAGAAATTCTTCATCAAGATCAAGAGGGGGATTCGAGAAATGATTAAAATTCTTTTTGGAATGTCCTCCTCGGAAAATGACTCGTCACTTAAGGCTATTTCTTCATCAAATCGAAGAGTGGGGTTGGAGAAGTAAAATCTTGATTCTTTGAAGAATCATTATGGAGGCAAATCACATCATCGTGGAAAAAATCCTCGAACTCAATTGGGCGTTTGGACATAGGTTCTCGACACTAGACTTTATGAATTCGTGCCGATGCCGTTGCCGGACTTAGTGTCAAGGATGCTGTCCCCAAACTTTGAGAGTGAAGGGCTCATTGGTTTGGTGATCAGGGATTGTGATTGCAATGGTATAGTCCTCCGTCTATCCATCATCATCACAGTGACGATTGAGGGCGATTCCAAGCGGAGTATTGATGTACTCAGGATGGCTCGTCACTTATGATTTTTACATCTTGATAAGTTTGCTAAGCAATTCTTGCACTTTCCTCGGATTTGAGCGTGCTTAACTGCAAAAAGTTGTCCAATGCTTGCAATTGAACCGTAGGCGTTTTCCCCAAAAGAGATACGAGTAAACTTTTTGAGAAGGCTTTCATCGATTTCTTTAGGTCCTCTTGGGCTTTCGTCAAAGCTTCCATGACCTCATTGGTTTTGACGGAGGTTGATGATTGTCGGAAAATTGCGGGGTTTGAAGTTGGTCCAAAACCGAAAGAATGAGAGTTTTGACTCATCGGTTGACATTCAATCAGCTCGTCATGAGGGGACCCCTACAAATTTTACAGCTAAAGATTTTGTCTAGTTGAAGATTATGCAAATCTTGCGGGTGAATTGTAAATCAAGGCTTGTAATCTGGCTTCGCGATAGCATAAATAACTGGCTTTGAGGTGTACAGCAGTGGACAATATTGAGTATGTTTCATCGCAAAATTTTCACACAAGATTTGCTCAGAGTGTGTGGGGTGGTTGAGAGGAAACTTGGAGATGACTGATCATAGAGTTACGGAGAGTTGAAAATTTCGATTTGATTTTCATTTCCATATGTACAATAAGACAAACTCCATCAATGATGACGAACAACCGCACTGTTGGCACGTGAATTCCTTCCGTATAAACAATAAGAGTTATCGTTTCGGTTTTGTCCACACCCTACCATTCAAAACAGAGATAAGACTCCATCTGAATTAAACAAATATGAGGGACAAGAAAGAAATTAAAGGTTTTTAAAGCTAAAAGAGGTTTATTATTTTTGTTTTTCGGATTTATTAACAAATAAATTCACAATTGGACAAAAGGATAAGTGAAACTTAAGCCAAATTATCGATATACCTTCACTGTTGATCTCCAGATTGATAAAACGCACAGGTAGAGCGTGAGAGTAGGAATAGCGCGAAGCTATTTCGCCTTTCGGGTACGGGTAGTTCGTTGGAACAACCCTCTTATACCCACTTTTAGTTTGTTATCAAAAATGAGGTGATGCTCGATTATTCGTAGGGACACAGAAGGCAAGTTTTAAATCTTTTGTTCGGGAACTTATTATGGATAATACTCCAGTTGAGAGTATTATTTTGATGGTGTTCTTGAACCAAATTATTTTTATTTCTATTTATGGACAATGTTTTTATATATATATATTTTATTTTATTTTTTCAATATGATAATTATACTAGAAAAATGAATGTCTTAAGTGTATGTGGTTCTTTGGATGGGGTCATATCTCCTCCGGATAAGTGAGATATCATCGTTTTTCTAAAACTAGTCAAATCTGGTATACCGTTGGGAAAAGGAGTATAACTCCAAACTTTTTGTGATAACTGGTCTCGCCGAAACTTACTCCTTAAAATATATATATATATATAAATAAACTCAAGGATGAGAATCCGCGAGACCAAGTAAACCGGAAGCAGTATAGAGAAACTCCGGGTCGTTATGTCCCAACGAGGCTAGAGATGGAAAATCGCAAGACGATTGATGATTTGTGTTTGGATGTCACAAGGAATGATTAGGCACTAAAACTGATAAAAATAAGCAAAAGCACATAAAAATAGCAAAGAGAATAAGCTGGAACAAAAATAAAGGCTAGAAATGGTAAAAACACTTAAAACTTTTACACTAAGACATGAAAAGCTCAAATAAGCTGAAAACAAATTAAATAAGCTAAGCTAACTCTTAAATAAGCAAAATCAAAAAGCAATTAAGCTAAATAAGCAGGACAAACTCAGCAGTACTAACAACAGTACTACCAGTTTTAACTACCAGTACTAACTTGGAGTTAGTACTGCTAGGCTAAAGTTAGTACTGTTAGCTTAAGTTAGTACTGCTAGGCTAACAAGACTTAAAGAAATAATAAATAAGCAAACAGTAAAGACTACCAGTATTAACTGTTAAGACTAACAGTACTAACTTGAAGTTAGTACTGGTAGTGTTAAGTTAGTACTGTTCCGAAAATGAACTAGCAGTATTAACTCAGAGTTAGTACTGTTCCGAAAATGAACTAGCAGTATTAACCTAGAGTTAGTACTGCTAGTGTAAAATTAGTACTGTTAGTGTAAAATTAGTACTGCTAGTGTAAAATTAGTACTGGTCCTAAAATGAACTGGCAGTACTAACCTAAAGTTAGTA
>BQNB010012766.1:0-50479 GCA_026074375.1 Tanacetum coccineum | reverse complement strand
GACAAAAACGTAAGAAATCGCACGAAAACGTAAAAAACAGACGAAAAAGTTAAAAATCTGACGAAAACGTAAGAAAACAGGCGAAAACGTAAAAAAATTAACGAAAACTTAAGAAATCGGACGGAAACATAAAAAAACGGACGAAAACGTAAGAAATCGGACGAAAACGGAAAAACGGACGAAAACATAAGAAATCAGACGAAAACGTAAAAAAAATGACGAAAACGTAAGAAATCGGACGAAAATGTAAAAAATCGGACGAAAACGTAATAAACAAACGAAGACGTAAGAAATCTGACGAAAACGTTAGAAAACGGGCGAAAACGTAAAAAAGGACGGAAACTTAAGAAATCAAACGAAAACGTAAAAAATGGACGAAAACGTAAGAAATTGGACGAAAACGTAAGAAATCGGACGAAAACATAAGAAATCAGACAAAAACGTAAAAAATGATGAAAACGTAAAAAACAGACGAAAACGTAAAAAAAAATAGAAAAAACCGACGAAAGAGTAAAAAGACTGACGAAACGTATAAAACGTTCAAAAATGTATGAAAAACACCATAATTTAGTGTGTCGACCTGACCCAAACCGTTTGATCCATGACCCGTTAGACCCATTTTTAAAACATGACATGTTTGACCCACGACCCATTTGACCCATGACCCAAACCGACCCAATCCGACCCATTTGCCACCTCTAGATAGGGTTAGAATATTGGTACTCACGTTTTATTTGGTTCGAGTCATATTTACGTTTTATTTTGTCAGCAATAAAAAGAAATGAAGAACAGTAAATTGTGGTTTTCTATTTTTCCATATAAATTTAGAAAATGAGAATTTGTTTGTTTTTTGAAAAATATTGAAAAAAAGTGCAGCTAAACAAGTTTTCTGTTTTTCCATTCTCAAATAAAAAAATTCCTAAAAAAATATGATATTTTTCCCCAACTAAACACACCCTTAGTTTTTCACACAAATGATTTCTTCAAATTATTATTCATTGTTAGTTTTTTTTTTTCTCTATAACTGAAATATAAATATATACTGTATTTCATTTCCTCAAAACAAAACAAAAAGGAATTTTCTCCAAAATTTGGCCAACAAGAAATAATTAATGAAAGAATATTGCGAATGAAAATCTAAAATACAAAAAAGCGTGCAACCATGTTGATGATGATCATCATCATCATGATCACGAGCAGCGTCCGATCCAATCCACATTTCTTGCGGCTACCATCTAATGTGTGCCCCCGTCCGACTCCTCCTCGTTAATTCCATGTCCCGTTAAGTGCTTCAGGACAACTCCTGTATGCGGTGTCAATAAGGTAACATATTGGTGCGGATGTGCAGAGGCCAAATGCGCAGGTACACGGGTTGCCAACATTGGATTTTGTGAATATGGGACTGTCCCGACCATATCAGGTCAGGCGCTTCTCTTGGTTCACATTCTTTGGCTTGTCCTCCTTGGTTTTTTAGCCTTATTCGGCCTCCTATGAACCTCTCCCGTTTTCATTTTCGGTCTCATAGGCTTTATTATTCATTATCACAATTGTGGTTTAAGGCTTGAGGATTGTTTTTTCTTTTTGCATATACATTCATTCACTCATTTCTAAGTCTTGCATTTTGTCATGTGAAAGAAATAGACACTGAACTGCCACAAGACATGTAAAGCACAGTTACAGCTATGTCTCCTTGTGTGAGAGACAAGTTTGATCATTCAGCACATTTAAAAAACATAAAAACAAAAATGCCTCACCATAAGAAGTACCATAGTTTTGGCGTCAACAAAAACTAAAACATAATAAAATACAACCACAATAAAATAAGAAGCAAGCAAAAAACACCACAAATAGCGACTCATGACAAACGAGAAAATCGCATGAAATTAGTTAAAAGCACCCCCCCCCCCCCCACTCCCCCCTCCCCTGCCCCCCCCCCCCCCCACCCCCCCCCCCCAGCTCCCCCCAAAAAAAAAAAAAAAAAAAAAAAAAAAAAAAAAAACAAAAAAAAATAAAAAAAAAAAAAAAAAAAAAAAAACCCCACCCCACTATGCCATTCTGGTTGCAATTGCAAAATTTAAACAATTCAATAAGAGACAATCTTGGTAGCATATCATGATGAACAACCACATCAAAACCTTTGGATTTAACAAAGTTATTGTCTTGCATCCAACCAGTAGTCCACTTTCTACTAATACCCGTCTCAGACCCAAAGAAAACTAGAATATCGTTCTCCAAATTGTTCACCTAACAGAAATGGGTGTAACTATATGCAAAAAACAGCATTGGGCATAATTTAACCAATAAAAACCAGTAATCTGATCAAAGCCGAGCAGTACAACGGAAACAATTCTCAGTAAGTGAATAACTACTTCAATGAAATCATCATCTTCAATTCTTCCTTTTGTTTTGAAGTGAAAACGTTGGCGATCCTAGACTAGAATTCACCGAGAGGTTCTCATGTGAGTCAATTTTGGAATCTGTTGTGGACTTGGATAGGAGGGTTTTTCCAGGATCCTGACCGTTTAAGCTTTTAAATATACTGAGAGCCTGCGCCACCATGTTGGCAGGGTTTGAAGCATCAGTAGGGAGCAACAATGTGGTACTCTGCAAACATGGACCAAAAAAAGGTAGTCAGCAATGAGTAAAGTTAATGGAAGTTTAATTATCAGAAACAGGAGAGCTTATGACTACTCACCTCCTTTGCCACCTTTCCAAAGGCATCAATGTATCTTTCTGCAACTTGCAAGCTTGCTGCCTGCAAACTCAACCACCTTTCAAATTCAATACATATTATGTGCAACATAGATTGGTTTTTACAATAGATGAATTACAAAATCCAGATGTGAGATTTGACAAGCAAAAACTTAAATGTGGGATTGGTGCTTAATCAAGTGAAAACTAATATGATCCTTAATCGTATAGAACGTGAATTCCAGATATTATACCGATGCTAAAAAAAATACAAGTGCAAGAATCATTTGTGGGCTAAAAAAGAACAGGGCATTGTCCACGCAAGATACTGATATAGCAGATAGCTTGATTTGCAGAGAGAAACAGATTTGGTTGAGCCCAAGTGAACCACTACTCGATAAAAATTAGAAGCCACACTAGTACACTAGTTGGGCCAAGGTGCCAGATTTTATGGATTACAAGAACGAACCATTTACAAAGCTTCAAAGGTGAAACGTAACTAAAGGTCTATATATAAATGAAACATCAGGTACATACATGATATACAAATTAAAGACCATGGAAGCTTACCTCAGCTCCTCCATTTTCTTTTATGGATTGAGATATTAACGCAAGTCCTTTGTTTGTTGCTTGAGCTTTAACCAAAATAGCCTCTGCTTGTGCTGAAATAGCACACATACAACAAGGTTAAAAACAGTTTGCATATCCAAGAATACTAGAAAAACGAAAGTGCATAGTCTCTGCATTTTTACATTTCAGTGATCTTATGATATAGATCACAAAGATGTAAAAGCGAAGCATGATGGCATTAACCAGGTGAGAAAGAGCTCTGATATAAAGAAGATGATTAAATATATAAACCGCCCTCCATTCGTGATTTTTATTTCAAATTCTATATCCAGCAAAGCCTGTTGTAGTTTATAATATATATTAAGCATGATCCACAAACCCTGCATAGCCTTGAAGCCACGAGGCTCGACACATATTGTCTTACATTTAACGGTTGTACAGCATACAACTGACATGAGGCTGATGATATCTATCTAATAGATCTAGATTTAAGCTTCATAGTTTATATCCCAACTTAGTGACTTACCCTGGGCTTCCAACACCACCGAGGTCTTTCTTCCTTCAGCAATATTAATCTGAGATTGTCTCTCCCCTGAAAAAAAAATTTGTAAGTAAAAGAAAACGTCTTTAATCATATATATATATATATATATATGTGTGAGTGCAAATGACAAACTATTGATTGCAATTTTGTTACCCTGTGAAATGGATTAAGAATTTACCATTAGCCTCTGTGTAATACTAACAAGCATTGCAAAAATACATAAATTATTTCAGTAAAAAGGTGGTTCCTAAAATTTCCAATATGCTTTAATTAAACGACAAGACAATAGATTAATTATGATGATGACCTTAGTTGGGTTTTGTTATTACCTTCTGAATCCAGAATCGAGGCTCTCTTCTTACGCTCTGCCTCTGCCTGCCTCTCCATAGCCACTTGTACAACCGGAGGAGGATTTATATCCTCTATACAAAGAAGAAATCGAACGTAATTATTATGGGAAACATAAAAGTATGTATCTACAAGAAATATTTTACTCTATAGTATCAAATTAAAGTGACTGGAATGATGTAGGTTACTGATTTCATAACGAAGGCATGTCAGTCCCCAGTCTTTTGCAGCTTCATTGATTGCAATCTGCATAGGAACACGTTTAGAACCATTAATTAGGTGCACATTAATATCCAAACTCTTAACTCTTTGTTATCATACTAAAAAAAGAAGAAATGGAACAACCACAGTAAAGAAAACATACATTTGTATAGCATGCTAAAGAAGTCATTGAAAATGCAGACAACCAATTCGCAATGTTTTAGAATAGAATAATATAAAAAGAATAATTATATAGCCTTGATCGATCCAAAAAGTAAACCAATTTCAGCCCTCCTAGTATCTTTAA
Organism: Tanacetum coccineum; assembly: GCA_026074375.1. NCBI lineage: Eukaryota > Viridiplantae > Streptophyta > Magnoliopsida > Asterales > Asteraceae > Tanacetum > Tanacetum coccineum. The sequence continues at coordinate 45,818 of BQNB010012766.1, read as the reverse complement.
ATCACACAATGTTTTTTGTTTTCATATTTATTTTCAGAGGAGCATAACACTTTGTTATACTATATCAGACGCAACTTAACTGGTAAAGTAAGCATATGTATGCTGTCGGACTTTATAGTATGTAATGCGATACAATTAGTAAACGAACAACACAATGCCTACATGCAACATATAGCACATTGAGAGAGACAGTAGTGTGAGAAGTTTGACAATTCCAATGTCGCAGAGTTAGGCAAAAAAAATGTTTATCACTCGTTTGTCGCCTCACGCATATCATGGGTGTGTTTAAACAGTAGGTCTAGATTTTGTATGCCATTGGTCTATGTTGTATAGCTTATCTAGACCAAGGAAACGATTAATTCTGGCATATGGGATAAAAAGCTTTATCATAATGAGGTTAATGCATGACAGAAAAGAGATTGAGTGGTGTAAAGTAACAACACTAAGTGGTATGACGGAAAACAAAGAGATAAGGAGGAGGAGGTACTTACGACAATCTTATCGTTGAGAGTGGCTCTTTCTTCAAAGGTTTTATCAAGGGTGATTTTGCCAAGCTCGCTGCGCATAGTGGTCTGAGCAAGTTGAGTGACAGCGTAGATAGGATTCTCGACACCATAAGAGGCGAGCTCGGGGTCAACAATCTGTAAAAAAGAAAGAAACAAAGGTGAATAGTGAAAGAGGGAATAATAATAAGAAGAAGAAAAGAAAGGTACTTTAACGTAGAGGACGCCGTCAATGGAGATGTGGACATTGTCTTTGGTAATGGCGGTTTGGTCGGGGACAAGGATGGTTTCTTCTTTCAAGGAATGAACATAAGCAATCTTATCAACAAAAGGGATCAACAAATGAATCCCGGGCTTGAGTATCTTAGCGAACCTCCCGAAGCGTTCGATAACGAAGGCCTTACGCTCTGGGACTATTCGCACACCCCAGTTAACAGGGGTGTGAGTCGCCGCATAACTATAAACATATATATATATTCATTCATTCAGCATAATAATAATAATAATAAATAATAAGTGAGTAATAAAAGAAGAAGAAGAAGAATATATACATGTCGTTGAGATCACGAGCGGAACGGAAATGTCGGACTGATGAAGAAGATGAAATAGCTTTCAATGCAGTGAGACTGTTATTATTTCTAAGCAGTCTCACTGCGTTCATCGCACCTTGAGATCTCAACACACGATTCATTCTGTTTTTCTTTCAAATTACTAATTCTAATTCAATTGAAGAAGAAAAGAAACCCTAATAATTTTTTTATTTAAACCCCAAAACTGTCTTGCTCTCCAAGACTTTCTTTCTCACCACGACATTCTCTCTCTCTCTCTCATTTACCATTTATCTTTATCTTCTTTTTACCATCTACTCGTATCTTTTCTTAAAATAAATAAATATCTATTTATTTAGGAGAGAATTACATATATATCCCTAATTTGCATAGAAATTACATATATATCCAAACTAACTTAATTTTTACATATATATCCTTCATTTTGTTTCAAAATTACGTATATATCTCTCTTTTTTTTAAAATTCTCGAAAGTTTCCAAAAAAAGTTCATAATATCGTGTATGTTGGTGCATAAAAAAGTTGTGAAAGAAGTTTTCCTAAAAGTGGATAGTTTTGTTGAAAAATATTATGAAAAAAACGTTTGTGCATTAAATCTTTTTTTTTTGCATCAAAAAATCGTTTTTGTACCCAACTTCTTTTGACTTTTTACATCAAGATTTTATTGCACATCATACTATAACAAGTTAAAAATTTTAGACATTAATAAATTTTTGTGTATCAAAATTTCGTTTTGTGTGCATTAAAAAAAATATAAAAACTCAAAATTAGAAAAACTTCATTTACAAAAATTTTATTGATTCACAAAATTTTATACTTGTTATATACTATGATGCGCAATAATATTTCGATGAAAAAAATAAAAAGAAGTTTGGTACGAAAATGAAATTTTAATGCCAAAAAAAATGATTTAACGCACAAACGTTTTTTTTTTATTTCTTTTGGCAACTATCCACTTTTAGAAAAACTTCATTCACAACTTTTTATGCACTAACATACACGATCTTATGAAATTTTTTCAGAATTTTTCACGAACTTAAAAAAAAAGATATATATGTAATTTTAAAGCAAAAGATTGACATATATGTAATTTTCAAGTTTGTTTGGATATATATGTAATTTCTTTACAAAATAGGGATATATATGTAATTCTCCCTTTATTTAGATAGGGTGGTTCTAAATGTACGCACATAATTATATAACTATACAAAAGGCAGACGCCCCGTGGGTCGGGTCGCATTAAATTTTTTTACCCGGCCCCACCCCCACATTAATGAAAGTTTGTTGGGTTTTTTTTTTTTAAACAGTTACTTATTTATTTTTTTATCATTTTTTTTCACTTTTTTTTCTGAAAATTTTTTAAAAATAAAACTTTTCTTTTTTTTCCTCGGAATACCCTCTCGCGCTCTTTGAGTCATCGTTCTGTTTTTTTATGAATAAAACTTTAAGTTTCCTCAAACCTCGCGCTCCGCTAAGCGTCCCGTTATTGTTTTCCCTCAAAAAAAAATTATTTTTCCTCGGAATACCCTCTCGCACTGTTGGAGTCATTGGTATGTTTTTTTATGAATATTTTTTTTTAACAGTTAGTTTTTTCGGCTCAACCCTACCAGGTCCGATCGATTTTTTTTATTTTTTTTTGAAAAAAAAAATGGTTTGTTTTTAAATACTCTATCGCACTTTTTTAGTCATCGGTCTGTTTTTTTTTATGAATAACAATAGAACTAACTAGCGGTCGACCGTTAGTTTTTTTTAGAATGCACCAAAACAGTGCTTGAAATCGGTCGTTACTTAACGACCGTTAATTTTTTTTTTTTACAAAAATATACCTTCTAACACGTCCAACCAAAAACACCGGCCGTCAAACATCCCGCAGCAGAACGCGGGTGAACCTAACTTGTTTACTAACAATACCCATAGGTATAGGCAATTATTAGTCATTAATTACTAATAATTTTTATCTACTCTTTAATATAAAACAGTAATCGGAAATTGGAGTAATTAAGACATTGTGTCTCAATTTACCAGAGCTAAGAACGTCGATTTCATTATTAAAAAAACATATGTAATATAAAATTAATTTGTAGATATATATATTTCGTTTTCAAGAGAAAAGTTCAAGATGCATACTTTTATTAAAGCTTTTCTTTTAACTTTTATTACTATTATTATTTAAAAAATGGTATTGCAATTTCAAAATAAATATACGGGACATCAACTTTATTTTTTTAAGTTCATCAGACGTGTGAAAAAAGGTATGATAAAGGAAGAAAACGTGTGATAAAGAAAAAAAACGTCCGAAAACGTGCGAAAAAAGACGAAAACGTACAAAACAGACGAAAACGTATGAAAACAGACGAAAACGTATGAAAACGGACGAAAATGTGCGAAAACGTCAAAAAACAAACTAAAACGTGCGAAAACGTTGGAAAACGAACGAAAACGTATGAAAACAGACGGAAACGGACGAAAATATACAAAGCGTACAAAAACGTATAAAAACGTACAAAAATGCCAAAAAATCCAACAATTGTAGTTTGGGCAAGATTCGATGACTCGACAAATAATGAGGGACTGGTTAAGGTGCTTTTTAGTAAATTTACACTTTTAGTCTCTAAATGTTTTTTTATTTTTAAATATTTTCTTTTTAATTCAATAAAATCTATTGTACAGGTTAGTCTTCTAGTTTATAGCATTTGATAAATATCTAAAATAACTCGACTTTATTTAATAAATAAAAAATAAATTTTAATTTACATATCGAGTTTTAAAAGTAAACTTTATCGTGAAAAGATAGTATCTAAACATATGCATTAATTACTTTGTTTACGAAACTGGCAAGTCAAATATTGTACCATATAAATACATTATAATAAATTGTTTAGATAGAAACATTAAATTCATATGTACATGTTTATTTCTAATAGCCTTCTTTATTGTTCTCGTAGATCAAAAATATCTTTAAAAAATACAATTTAAAAAGTTAATAGGTTGACTTTTACAAAAAATAGATGCTAATTATGTACAGTTAGTGGATTTTGGGTATTAATAGTAGGACCCTTTAGATAAAACCCTTCTCTTATTACTCCTTGCAAAAAAAGACAGAGATTCTCTCACAGTCTACATCTCACCTCCTCCACTACCCCGTGAAAAATGAGATTAAGTATCGTTAATATTTAGTGAAAACAAACTTGGTTAACAAATTTAAAAAGTATTTATTTGAGAAAAAAAAGTTAAACAAAAAAAAGTTAACATTATATCAAAGACATTCATGTAATTAACAATTTCAAAAATTTATACACATAGCAAAATCTATTTGAAGTGGCTTAAAACAATTTGTAGGTAACAGGTATAAGGAGTTCTTAGATTAAAATGACTCGGGTTTGTTTACGTATGGAATGTAAAGTGTGACTTGGTTTGAATGATGATGATCATCATATGTTGGGTTTCCCACATTTGGTAAGGGCCCCAAGATAGATCAACAATCTAGAGTTGGGATAACACTCTCATATGATCGGTGTGTGTTATGTGTGTGAAGATGGATTAACTACACTTGGGGTGAGCCGGGGTTGGCTAAGTTGGCTTGGTCCATGTTAGGAATAAAGTTGCCTAGCAAACGATTAGTCGTTAGTTAACGTTCATCACTGTAATAAGTCATAAACCGAACCCGACCCATTAAACTAATTGGGCCGGCCCATTATCGATAGTAGTTAGGGTTTGCTTATGTCCCTAACACTATATAAACCCTCATACATTTGGTAGGAGGTGTGTGAATGATTAAACACATATATAAAAGAACAGCCTCCAAGTGGGAGATTGTTGAGTTGTGAAGACTGATATAGACCCCGATGTGTGTGGCGCAGGTGGCGTAACCCCAAGTTAATCTAGATTCAACGATAGCTCAGGTAGAGCAGATCATGCCGTTCAGATATTAGAGTGGGGACGGGTGGTCAGGACCCTAGAACATGTTGCGTCATGTATCGTTGGAAGAGAGGCCCATTGTAGTACTGGGTTTGAGGGGAGGATTGTTAGGTGCAAACCCAATCCCACATCGGTATAATAAGTAAACTAGTTATGGGTTTCACGCTTATAAATACCCTTTCATTGTAATTATAAACTAGGATTTGGGTGTGTGTGTTTGTACCCTGTGCAGTTTAGCACGGGGCGTGCAGTTTGACACGGGGCGTGCAGTTTGGCACGTTCGTGCGGTTTGGCATGATCGTGCAGTTTGGCACGATCATGCAGTTTGGCATGAGCCTAAGCAGTTTAGCTCAGAGCTTAATAATATCTCTCTGGTTTGATCATGTAGACTTCCACGACTATCATAGTCGTGGATACCACATTATATCTTGTGTCAATTATATTATGCATTTATCTTCCGTAAGCCTTGTTTGAATTCTTTGTTTGTTCGAGCAATGTATGTAGGAACTATATACCGTACAGAGGTGTGTGCAGGTGTCATATACCCTAACAATACAAATGGGTACAAGAATTCCACTTACACCAATCGAATATAACGTTTGATTAATGAATCAAGCCTTAACCTAGCCTAGAAACTCAATTTTAATAAAAATGGTATAAAGAAGAAGACCACCGATACAAAACACAAGTATAGATTAAGTACTTGTGTGTCTCTCTTGTGGAATGATGTGTTCTTTCAAAGATGTTAAAAGAGAACATATTAGAACACAACAAGTGTATTAGATTTAAAGCGATAAAGAGAAGAAATGGAGAGAAAGTGATGTGTGTTTTGCAAGCTTTAAATTTATAATACTAGAAATATCGATTTTTACTAAAAACACAACATTCAGGCAAGTTATACCCTTTCGTGTATAGTATAGCTTAGGTAAGTCCAGGTTGTTCCACAGGAATTAAAGTTTTCACAGTTTGTGTGCTAAGGCTAAAATGATTATCACTTATCAAATTAACCAAAACGTGCATATATCAAATATTGTAAAGAAAGCGATTAAGAGATGATTCAAGCAAAGAATTATGATATGTTTGTTTAGGCAATGATCACTAAGACAATGATAGGTTTAGTGTTTATAAGTTTAGAGAATAAAGATATCACGAGTCACAAATCTTTTCGGCCTTTAAATGTAACAAGTGAATATACTAGTTAATAACAACGAATCCTTTCAGCCTTTATACGTTAGAATAAGTAATATAATAAGTGAAATTTTAAACACATATATAAAAGAACCCTTTCGGCTTATATTCTTATATCAAATATGTTTTACCAATTCAATAAACACATATCTATATGCTCTATATCAAAGGTCACATATCGCCCAAACAAACACAAGACCACTACTCCATAATCAAACAAGTAATACACATATTAAACTCATAAAATTCATAATATTCATCATTAAAAGATAATAAATGATACCAAAGATGGCGATTACAAGTTTTTCCAACCGAAAACTATAAATTTCCCAATTGATTATCCAAGACTACAATTATACCTGTCATAACAACTCTAGCCAGAATTCTAACTTCAAATTCATTCTCCTTGATGGATTATCACCTGGAAAATGATGAACTAAGAACAAGTTCAACCCAATTCCAAAAACCTTCTTTGATTCTTGTATTTGTCAAGCCTTAATCACCAAAAATCCCTATTCCAAGTGGTGTACTCGAAATGGATTAATTTGTGTGAGATTGTGTGAAATGAGTAAGCCAAGGAGGCTTTTTATAGGCATCCTGATGAGCGAAGTATGACGTACTTTTTTATTTATGCGGCGTACTTTGCTGATGGTGAAAAGTGTGGCGTACTTATTTAAAAGTGCGTCGTACTTCATGACAGTAAAAAGTGTGTCGTACTTATTTGCAAGTACAACAGTTTTGGTGTATTTTTAGCTCTTTAACCATTTCTCTAAGTTGTAAATGATTAAATTCTCTTTTCGTGGCCGCTTGAATCAACTCAATCCGAGTTCGTATGACCGAGTTATGGCCAAAAGAGTGAACATGTGTCGTTTTTTTTTGAACGACGACTTTATTAGAACCACTAGCAAGGAGCTAGTAAATTACAAAGGAATCAAAAAAGGGTGTTGAAGCCAACTAACCCAATTCAAAGTTCTATTACATCTAGCTACACACCAATAAAAAGAGCGTAAAACAATATTGTCGAAAATAGCATCCTTTCGGGGAATAGGAGACGCAAAAAGGAATTGGTTCCTGAAGTTCCAAAGGCTCCACCAAGAAACGTAAAACACGCCTTCCAACACCTCTTTCGTCTTAGAACCTAAACGTACAAAACAGACGAAAACGTATGAAAACAGACGAAAACGTATGAAAACGGACGAAAATGTGCGAAAACGTCAAAAAACAAACTAAAACGTGCGAAAACGTTGGAAAACGAACGAAAACGTATGAAAACAGACGGAAACGGACGAAAATATACAAAGCGTACAAAAACGTATAAAAACGTATAAAAATGCCAAAAAATCCAATAATTGTAGTTTGGGCAAGATTCGATGACTCGACAAATAATGAGGGACTGGTTAAGGTGCTTTTTAGTAAATTTACACTTTTAGTCTCTAAATGTTTTTTTATTTTTAAATATTTTCTTTTTAATTCAATAAAATCTATTGTACAGGTTAGTCTTCTAGTTTATAGCATTTGATAAATATCTAAAATAACTCGACTTTATTTAATAAATAAAAAATAAATTTTAATTTACATATCGAGTTTTAAAAGTAAACTTTATCGTGAAAAGATAGTATCTAAACATATGCATTAATTACTTTGTTTACGAAACTGGCAAGTCAAATATTGTACCATATAAATACATTATAATAAATTGTTTAGATAGAAACATTAAATTCATATGTACATGTTTATTTCTAATAGCCTTCTTTATTGTTCTCGTAGATCAAAAATATCTTTAAAAAATACAATTTAAAAAGTTAATAGGTTGACTTTTACAAAAAGTAGATGCTAATTATGTACAGTTAGTGGATTTTGGGTATTAATAGTAGGACCCTTTAGATAAAACCCTTCTCTTATTACTCCTTGCAAAAAAAGACAGAGATTCTCTCACAGTCTACATCTCACCTCCTCCACTACCCCGTGAAAAATGAGATTAAGTATCGTTAATATTTAGAGAAAACAAACTTGGCTAACAAATTTAAAAAGTATCTATTTGAAAAAAAACAGTTAAACAAAAAAATGTTAACATTATATCAAAGACATTGATGTAATTAACAATTTCAAAAATTTATACACCTAACAAAATCTATTTCAAGTGGCTTAAACAATTTGTAGATAACAGGTATAAGGAGTTCTTAGGTTAAAATGACTCGGGTTTGTTTACGTATGGAATGTAAAGTGTGACTTGGTTTGAATGATGATGATCATATGTTGGGTTTCCCACATTTGGTAAGGGCCCCAAGATAGATCAACAATCTAGAGTTGGGGTAACACTCTCATACGATCGGTGTGTGTTATGTGTGTGAAGATGGATTAACTACACTTGGGGTGAGCCGATGTTGGCTAAGTTAGCTTGGTCCATGTTAGGAATAAAGTTGCCTAGCAAACGATTAGTCGTTAGTTAACGTTCATCACTGTAATAAGTCATAAACCGAACCCGACCCATTAAACTAATTGGGCCGGCCCATTATCGATAGTAGTTAGGGTTTGCTTATGTCCCTAACACTATATAAACCCTCATACTCAAAGTTTACAGAGATTACTTGAGATGGAGAGCAGTGAAGTGATCAGCCTCCAAGTGGGAGATTGTTGAGTTGTGAAGACTGATATAGACCCCGATGTGTGTGGCGCAGGTGGCGTAACCCCAAGTTAATCTAGATTCAACGATAGCTCAGGTAGAGCAGATCATGCCGTTCAGATATAGAGTGGGACAGGTGGTCCAGCGACCCTAGAACATGTTGCGTCATGTATCGTTGGAAGAGAGGCCCATTGTAGTACTGGGTTTGAGGGGAGGATTGTTAGGTGCAAACCCAATTCTACATCGGTATAATAAGTAAACTAGTTATGGGTTTCACGCTTATAAATACCCTTTCATTGTAATTATAAACTAGGATTTGGGTGTGTGTGTTTGTACCCTATGCAGTTTAGCACGGGGCGTGCAGTTTGACACGGGGCGTGCAGTTTGGCACGTTCGTGCGGTTTGGCATGATCGTGCAGTTTGGCACGATCATGCAGTTTGGCATGAGCCTAAGCAGTTTAGCTCAGAGCTTAATAATATCTCTCTGGTTTGATCATGTAGACTTCCACGACTATCATAGTCGTGGATACCACATTATATCTTGTGTCAATTATATTATGCATTTATCTTCCGTAAGCCTTGTTTGAATTCTTTGTTTTTTCGAGCAATGTATGTAGGAACTATATACCGTACAGAGGTGTGTGCAGGTGTCATATACCCTAACACTACAAAGGTACAAGACTTCACTTACAACCAAATCGAATATAAAGTTGATTAAAGAATCAAGCCTTAACCTAGCCTAGAAACTCAATTTTAATAAAAATGGTATAAAGAAGAAGACCACCGATACAAAACACAAGTATGGATTAAGTACTTGTGTGTCTCTCTTGTGGAATGATGTGTTCTTTCAAAGATGTTAAAAGAGAACATATTAGAACACAACAAGTGTATTAGATTTGAAGGAATAAAGAGAAGAAATGGAGAGAAAGTGATGTGTGTTTTGCAAGCTTTAAATTTATAATACTAGAAATATCGATTTTTACTAAAAACACAACATTCAGGCAAGTATACCCTTTCGTGTATAGTATAGCTTAGGTAAGTCCAGGTTGTTCCACAGGAATTAAAGTTTTCACAGTTTGTAATTAAGGTGCTAAGGCTAAAATGATTGTCACTTATCAAATTAACCAAAACGTGCATATATCAAATATTGTAAAGAAAGCGATTAAGAGATGATTCAAGCAAAGAATTAAAGTATGTTTGTTTAGCCAATGATCACTAAGACAATGATATGTTTAGGATAGTGTTTACAAGTTTAGATAATAAAGATATCACGAGTCACAAATCTTTTTGGCCTTTAAATGTAACAAGTGAATATACTAGTTAATAACAATGAATCCTTTCAGCCTTTGTACGTTAGTATAACCAATATAATAAGTGAAATGATTAAACACAAATATATAAAAACCCTTTCGGTCTATATTCTTATATCAAATATGTTTTACCAATTCAATAAACACATATCCATACGCTTCATATCAAAGGTCACATATCGCCCAAACAAACACAAGACCACTACTCCATAATCAAACAAGTAATACACATATTAAACTCATAAAATTCATAATCATTCATCATTAAAAGATAATAGAAACGATACCAAAGTAGTGAAATCAAAGATGGCGATTACAAGTTTTTCCAACCGAAAACTATAAATTTCCCAATTGATTATTCAAGACTACATTTAACCCTGTCATAACAACTCTAGCCTGAATTCTAACTTCAAATTCATTCTCCTTGATGGATTATCACCTGGAAAAGGATGAACTAAGAACAAGTTCAACCTAATTCCAAAAACCTTCTTTGATTCTTGTATTTGTCAAGCCTTAATCACCAAAAATCCCTATTCCAAGTGGTGTACTCGAAATGGATTAATTTGTGTGAGATTGTGTGAAATGAGTAAGCCAAGGAGGCTTTTTATAGGCATCCTGATGAGCGAAGTATGACGTACTTTTTTATTTATGCGGCGTACTTTGCTGATGGTGAAAAGTGTGGCGTACTTATTTAAAAGTGCGTCGTACTTCATGACAGTAAAAAGTGTGTCGTACTTATTGGCAAGTACAACAGTTTTGGTGTATTTTTAGCTCTTAACCATTTCTCTAAGTTGTAAATGATTAAATTCTCTTTTCGTGGCCGCTTGAATCAACTCAATCCGAGTTCGTATGACCGAGTTATGGCCAAAAGAGTGAACATGTGTCGGGAAGCCTTGAGCTTGAGTTTACTTCTTCGTTTAAGCTCCATATCTTCGTGTATTCTTTTGTTTCTTCCACGACACGTCTCATGAACCTACAATAGCAAATATAGTCTATTAAGTATCGAAAGTTCATATAATTAACCAATAAATACATATATATAATTAGCCTCATTTTTAGTAAAGTGATGGTCATTATGTATTCCCGAGCCTTGTACAGGAAAATTTAGTTTACGGGATTTAGTCTAAGCTATTTGGGCCTAACTTACGGGCTTAAAGCCTATTTGTGTTAGAATCGGCCCAAGGAAAGCCCAAGTGGCAAATATCCTCTCTAGGATATAAATACCCCTCCCAAGCATGTTTGGGAGGGTGTTGGTTATATTTTATATGTGTGTAATCCACCTCCTTTTCTCTCCTTTTTACACATTTCTTTCTCTCTCTAAAACATCCTCTCCCTCTCTTTATAGATTTAAGCATTTTCGTGTATATGCGATGATTATATGGTAGGCTAACATGTGGTATTAGTAGCCATGGGGTGATATTGTGAGATTCGTGTGTATTTTTCTTGGCTTTTGATCGGATTTATTTGTGTTCGAAGTCACCTTGCTCAAAAATCTTAAACCATAAATTTTTAGTGTTAAAAACCATAAAGTTCATGTGTTTTTTGCAAGATATAGGTTTAAGATACTTGGTTGTACAAAAAGATTCAATAAAAAAGGTCAAAAAGTGTGGTTTTTAGGTATTTTTTAGTGTTTTTGCTTGTGTCTTGTTTATGCGGAATATGTATTTTGGTTGTATTTTGGTTGAATCCTGCGGAATATGTTTACAGGTTGATTTTTGCGGAATAAGTATTTCTGCGAAATAAGTAATTATGTGGAATAAGTATTTGTGCGGAATAAGTATTTCCTTGGAATAAGTATTTCTGCGAAATAAGTATTTCTGCGGAATAAGTATTTTTGTGGAATATTACATAGGTTGTTTCTGCGGAATATTACACAATCTTGTTTCTGCGGAATATTACACGGTCTTGTTTCTGTGGAATATTACACATTCTTGTTTCTGCTGAATATTACACAATCTTGTTTCTGCTGAATATTACACAGGTTGTTTCTGCAGAATATTACATAGGTTGTTTTCGCGAAATATTACACAGTCTTGTTTCTGCGGAATATTACACAGTCTTGTTTATGTGGAATATTACACAGTCCTGTTTATGCGGAATATTACACTGCACATTTCTGCGAAATATTACATTCTCCAGAAAAAGGTTATCTTCAACGGTTTGTCTTGCATTTGTAAAATCCCACGAAATACTTAGTTATTTTCTCGGTTTAATCAAGATTTGTAAAATCCCGTGAAATACCAATCTTAATCACCTTCAACAACAACTCTTTAACACAATTCTCCCTTATCACTGAATGATCAAAGTATATCATTTCACATCACTTTTGCAATGTCGACTCAACAAGACATTTATGCTGCTGGTTCTGAAAACCGTCCTCCTATGCTTAACAAAGACAACTATGTTCCATGGTATTCTCGTCTTCTCCGTTATGCAAAGAGTAAACCAAAGGGAAAGCTAATTACAATTCCATTATGAATGGTCCATATGTCAGACGAATGATTCCTGAACCAGGTGATCCAGACCGTGAAGTTCTTGTTGCTAAAACTTTTCATGTGCAAACATATGATGAACTCACTGAAAAGGAGATTAAGCAGATGGAAGTTGATGATCAAGCAATTTGGACTATTCTCTTAGGTCTTCCTAAAGAAATCTAGGCTACGGTAGATAGTTGTGAGACTGCTCATGAAATCTGGTTACATGTTCAACAAATAATGAAAGGCTAAGAAGAAAGGTTCTGATATTAGGGCTCAGGGGGGGGGGGAGAAACGGCTAAGTCATTTAAAGAATAGAAAGGTTCACTTTTACAAATGGATGATCGATTGAATCTTACTATCATCGTTTCTCAAAGCTAATAAATGACTTTAAACGAAACAAACATTTCCCAGGAAAGATAGCCAGCAATCTCAAGTTCCTCAACAATCTTCAACCAGAATAGAAACGACATATCACTATTGTTTGACAGACAAAGGATTTACATGAATTGGATTATACTCAGTTATTGATTCTTGAAGATGAGACCAAAGAAGGTAATGACTTTGGGCAAAAAGACTTGCAGAAACAACATGATCATTAGCATTAATGGCACACTCAGAATCCTTATAACCACCCAGTGTTTCACCAAGATCAACAAACCCCACTTACCTACATGCAACAACCACTACCCAACACAATACAATCCTACAACCATCATTCAACCAAAACTACATGCAACAACCAATGCTTAATTCCGAAGACATTTTAGATCCCACTATGGCTATGAACATGGCACTTGTTCTAGTGGCTAAGGCATTCAAACTCAAATACTCTACACCAACTAACAACAACCAAAGAATTTCATCCAACCCACGTAACAGGCAGATTGCACAGCCGGGTATGAATACGGGGCAAGACAGACAAATGCAGATGGTTAAAGATAATTGTGGGAAAATAGTTTAGACAGTATGTTGGGCAGTTTGCAGGGAATAAAAATGAGTATAATGCAATACAGAATGTCAGGAATCAGGTTGTTCCATTTGCAGTTTAGAATCCAGGTATTCAGAATGTTAGGAAATCAGAATGGGGTTATTGTTGTTCCAGGGATTGCTAATCCGAATGCAAATCAGAATAGAATGGTAATGTTTGTAAAGCAACCGGGATGAGGGTAAATGCAAATAGGAATAATGGTAATCAGATAAGGTGTTACAATTGCAAAGGATTGGGTCACTATGCCAGGAACTGCACTGCAAAGCGAAGAATGAGGAATGCTGCTTTTCTTCAGACTCAGTTGCTGATTGCTCAAAAGGAAGAGGCAGGGATCTAACTCTAAGCTGAGGAATTTGATTTCATGGCTGTTGCATGATAGTGTTTGAAAGTTTTAGAGAATAAAGGATCACGAGTCATAAATCCTTCCGGCCTTTAAATGTAACAAGTGAATATACTAGTTAATAACAACGAATCCTTTTGGCCTTTATACATTATTATAACCAATATAATAAGTGAAATGATTAAACACATATATAAAAGAACCCTTTCGGCCTATATTCTTATATCAAATATGTCTTACCAATTCAATAATCACATATCCAAACGCTCCATATCAAATATCACATATCGCCCAAACAAACACAAGACACTACTCTATAATCAAACAAGTAATACACATATTAAACTCATAAAATTCATAATCATTCATCATTAAAAGCACCCCCCCAGAAAGATACCAAAGTTGTGAAATCAAAGATAGCGATTACAAGTTTTTTCAACCGAAAACTATAAATTTCCCAATTGATTGTTCAAGACTACAATTAACCCTGTCACAACAACTCTAAGAACAAGTTCAACCCAATTCCAAAAAGCTTCTTTGATACTTGTATTTGTGGATGTTGTTGTACCAAGGGTAGTTTGTGTCAAAGGTCTGTCAAGCCTTAATCATCAAAAAATCCCTATTCCAAGTGGTGTACTCGAAATGGATTAATTTGTGTGAGATTGTGTGAAATGAGTGAGCCAAGGAGGCTTTTTATAGGCATCCCGATGAGCGAAGTTCGGCGTACTTTTTTATTTATGCGGCGTACTTTGCTGATGGTGAAAAGTGCGGCGTACTTATTTAAAAGTGCGCCGTACTTCATGACAGTGAAAAGTGCGCCGTACTTATTGGCAAGTACATAGGTTTTAGTGCATTTTCAGCTCTTGATCATTTCTCTAAGTTATATATTATTAAATTCTCTTTTCGTGGCCGCTTGAATCAACTCAATCCAAGTTCGTATGACCGAGTTATGGCCAAAACAATAGACATGTGTCAGGAAGCCTTGAGCTTGAGTTTACTTCTTCGTTTAGGCTCTATATCTTCTTGTATTCTTCTGTTTCTTCCACGACACGTCTCAGAACCTATAATAGCAAATATAGTCTATTAAGTATCGAAAGTTCATATAATTAACTAGTAAATATATATATAAGCATAAATAACGCATATAGAAATATGTATAAAATGAGCGTTATCAAAAAGAATAAATGACAAGAGGTGAGGAATACACTAGCTAAGAAAGGGTATACAGAATACGACAGATGACCAAATCATCATAGCCAATAAAGCACCATCAAAATTCAATCCACAAAATATCCAAACCGTTCAGAACAAACCACGGAGCGCTAAACGACAACATGAAACTAATCCTCAAAAAGCGTAACGTGTTCTTTATAAAGGCTTAAGCTAACACACAACAAATCTTAAGACTATATCAAGCACCCCAACACTTTTTGAAAAACACCTGCATCATGAACCTTATAGCAAAAACTTTAAGCCATCCATAAAAGCTTCAATCGACACATCCCTGTGCATTCCTATATCAACAAAAACAATAAAAAAACAAAGTCAATAAACAATCACTTCACAGCAAGACGCAAAATCGACATTAATATTAAAAAAAGAATGAAACACATCATTTCGCAAGCACAAAACTTAAAAGGGCCAACAAAAACCAAAAATCGTATATTTTTTAGAAAATTTATACACAAAGGTTTTCATGAAAAAAATCATATTGTAGCCACAAGCACGACTACTAGCTTAAATATTATGTTGGCTGCAAAGCCTGGTCATATTTCAGCACACCGGTTCTTGGGACACCAAAACCACAATTTATCGGTATATTATATCGGCTACCAAAAATGGTTGCAATTTCTGTCGTCCAATTTTCAGCACAACCATATATACATTACACTTGGTAACCAAATCATCACAATGGATAAAGCATTATCAACTTGATACACAAAACACCTAAAACCCACCGAAAACATTAAACGACACAGCTTTTGAAAAATAACACCTCCATGTTATACATTATATCTTAGACAACCATAAGCATGAAAATGAAACAAAGACATTAAAAACACATCCAAATATAGCAAAAAATTACCCCTACAACATGCAACAGCCACTATAATATCATATCTAAAAATGAATACAAAATACAACATGCAACATGCAACAACCTTACCTTAACAATAAAATACACACAAAAGTTCTAAAAGCAAACAACGTTATGGGCATCATCGATCATCCCTATGACACGTAGATAAAAAAGAAGTGATCTACACCTCATCCCGACCAAAACCCCTAAAAGAGTTACAACTTCAAACCGCTAAACTAAAGCCCCATGATAATAACGCACTAAATCAATAAAGAAAGATCACTTACATGCATGAAACGATCGACGGTTTAACGTCAGCAACCTAAATCCGGTGATCGTATTTTTTAACATCTGTGTGAGAGTGGATGTAAGAGTGTCTGTGCAACTGTTATTGCAAGGTTACGTACCACCCTCCACCCACCAAAACGACACCGTTTAAAACGGCCCAACACCGATCATGTGTTAGACCTGAGAGAAGCCCAAACGGTAGGCCAGGCCAGTCCCAGAGCTGAACGACCAGCCCAATAGCAAAATGACATCGTTTTTGAACCCTCAAAACATCATCGTTTACTTCGCTATTGTATATAAGGGTAACAATCGTGAGTATTCCATCAAATTCTTGGAGTGAAAAAGTGTACCTTTTGTTTGTATCAAAATTCACTCACAATTAACAAGAGTTTGTTTAATTGTAAGAAAAAACAAGTAGTAGTAACTTTTCACTTTGTAAGCAGGCATATGAAATTTGCTACAGTATTAAAAATGTGTAAAAGGTGTGATGGAACAAAAAACAATTGACGTGGATATGTGTTCGTGTATAAGTTCGGACGGTATGTACCGGACCACACACTACCTTACGGACTCATCCGAAGGGTTTTTTCCCAATCAGTCAGATTCGTTAAGGGTGCCTCCTTTTATCTTGAAGACTATCCATTATCCAGGGATACGCCTTTGGACCAGTGGTTAACACCATGCACGCCGATGGTGCCGCCTAATTTCGGGTGTTGGAAACTATAAGAGGGGATTGAATAGTTTTACCGATTAAAATTTATGTTTCGAAAAGTTATAGATCTAGTTTATGTGATGTTTGATGAAGTTGATTTATATACTAATACAAACAATATAAATAGACGAAAATAAAGAGGTAGGAAGAGATAGAATTACATCCAGTTTGCATATAAAAATATTATAGAATAACTTTATAAGGAATACATTAACGCACAGTATAACGACATTAGTGAATGCACGGTGACCTTTAATCAACCCACTCCATAAACCAATTATTTAGTTTTCTTAATGGTTTTTGCAATTAGGACCTATTATAGAAAAATAACACACAAAACCCTAGATCCATGAGATCCTCATCCTCTTCATCTTCAAGATCCAAGATCCACTCATCTAATCGATTTGCCTAACCTGTTTGATTTCCATTCATCGAATAACGTTTGATTTGTGTAGCAGATGGTTAAAGATAATTGTGGGAAAATAGTTTAGACAGTATGTTGGGCAGTTTGCAGGGAATAAAAATGAGTATAATGCAATACAGAATGTCAGGAATCAGGTTGTTCCATTTGCAGTTTAGAATCCAGGTATTCAGAATGTTAGGAAATCAGAATGGGGTTATTGTTGTTCCAGGGATTGCTAATCCGAATGCAAATCAGAATAGAATGGTAATGTTTGTAAAGCAACCGGGATGAGGGTAAATGCAAATAGGAATAATTGTAATCAGATAAGGTGTTACAACTGCAAATGATTGGGTCACTATGCCAGGAACTGCACTACAAAGCCAAGAATAAGGGATGCTGCTTTTCTTCAGACTTAGTTGCTGATTGCTCAAAAAGAAGAGGCAGGGATCTAACTTTAAGCTGAGGAATTTGATTTCATGGCTGTTGCATGATAGTGTTTGAAAGTTTTAGAGAATAAAGGATCACGAGTCATAAATCCTTCCGGCCTTTAAATGTAACAAGTGAATATACTAGTTAATAACAACGAATCCTTTTGGCCTTTATACATTATTATAACCAATATAATAAGTGAAATGATTAAACACATATATAAAAGAACCCTTTCGGCCTATATTCTTATATCAATTATGTCTTACCAATTCAATAAACACATATCCAAACGCTCCATATCAAATATCACATATCGCCCAAACAAACACAAGACACTACTCTATAATCAAACAAGTAATACACATATTAAACTCATAAAATTCATAATCATTCATCATTAAAAGCACCCCCCCAGAAAGATACCAAAGTTGTGAAATCAAAGATAGCGATTACAAGTTTTTTCAACCGAAAACTATAAATTTCCCAATTGATTGTTCAAGACTACAATTAACCCTGTCACAACAACTCTAAGAACAAGTTCAACCCAATTCCAAAAAGCTTCTTTGATACTTGTATTTGTGGATGTTGTGGTACCAAGGGTAGTTTGGATTAAAGGTTTGTCAAGCCTTAATCATCAAAAAATCCCTATACTCGAAATGGATTAATTTGTGTGAGATTGTGTGAAATGAGTGAGCCAAGGAGGCTTTTTATAGGCATCCCGATGAGCGAAGTTCGGCGTACTTTTTTATTTATGCGGCGTACTTTGCTGATGGTAAATGCGGGACGTACTTATTTAAAAGTGCGTCGTACTTCATGACAGTGAAAAGTGCGCCGTACTTATTGGCAAGTACATAGGTTTTAGTGCATTTTCAGCTCTTGATCATTTCTCTAAGTTATATATTATTAAATTCTCTTTTCGTGGCCGCTTGAATCAACTCAATCCAAGTTCGTATGACCGAGTTATGGCCAAAACAATAGACATGTGTCAGGAAGCCTTGAGCTTGAGTTTACTTCTTCGTTTAGGCTCTATATCTTCTTGTATTCTTCTGTTTCTTCCACGACACGTCTCAGAACCTATAATAGCAAATATAGTCTATTAAGTATCGAAAGTTCATATAATTAACTAGTAAATATATATATAAGCATAAATAACGCATATAGAAATATGTATAAAATGAGCGTTATCAAAAAGAATAAATGACAAGGGGGAGGAATACATAGCTAAGAAGGTATAAAAATACGACAGATGACAAATCTAATATCATTAAAGCACCATCAAAATTCAATCCACAAAATATCCAAACCGTTCAGAACAAACCACGGAGCGCTAAACGACAACATGAAACTAATCCTCAGAAAGCGTAAAGGGTTCTTGATACAGGCTTAAGCTAACACAAAGCAAAACTTAAGACTATATCAAGCACCCCAACACTTTTTGAAAAACACATGCATCATCAACCTTATAGCAAAAACTTTAAGCCATCCATAAAAGCTTCAATCGACACATCCCTGTGCATTCCTATATCAACAAAAACAATAAAAAAACAAAGTCAAAAACAAATCACTTCACAGCAAGACGCAAAACCGACATTAATATTAAAAAAAGAATGAAACACATCATTTCGCAGGCACAAAACTTAAAAGGGCCAACAAAAACCAAAAATCGCATATTTTTTTAGAAAATTTATACACAAAGGTTTTCATGAAAAAAAAATCATATTGTAGCCGCAAGCACGACTGCTAGCTCGAATATTATGTTGGCTACAAACCCTGGTCGCATTTCAGCACACCGGTTCTTGGGACACCAAAACCACGATTCATCGGTATATTATATCGGCTACCAAAAACGGTTGCAATTTCTGTCGTCCAGTTTTCAGCACAACCATATATACATTACACTTGGTAACCAAATCATCACAATGGATAAAGCACCATCAACTTGATACACAAAACACCTAAAACCCACCGAAAACATTAAACGACACAACTTTTGAAAAATAACACCTCCACATTATACATTATATCTTAGACAACCATAAGCATGAAAATGAAGCAAACACATTAAAAACACATCCAAATATAGCAAAAAATTATCCCTACAACATGCAACAGCCACTATAATATCATATCTAAAAATGAATAAAAAATACAACATGCAACAACCTTATCTTAACAATAAAATACACACAAAAATTCTAAAAGCAAACAACGTTATGAGCATCATCGATCATCCCTATGATAAGTAGATAAAAAAGAAGTGATCTACACCTCATCCCGACCAAAACACCTAAAATAGTTACAACTTCAACTAAAAACTAAAGACACCATGTAATAACGCACTAAAATCAATAAAGAAAGATCACTTACATGCATGAAACGATCGACGGTTTAACGTCAGCAACCTAAATCCGGTGATCGTATTTTTTAACAACTGTGTGAGAGTGTCTATGCAACTGTTATTGCAAGGTTACGTACCACCCTCAACCCACCAAAACGACACCGTTTAGAACGGCCCAACACCGACCATGTGTTGGGCCTGAGAGAAGCCCGGACGGTAGGCCAGGCCAACCCAAGAGCTGAACGACCAGCCCAAGAGCAAAATGACGTCGTTTTTGAACCCTCAAAACATCGTCATTTGCTTTGCTATTGTATATAAGGGTAACAATCGTGAGTATTCCATCAAATTCTTAGAGTGAAAAAGTGTACCTTTTGTTTATATCAAAATTCACCCACAATTAACACGAGTTTGTTTAACTGTAAGAAAAAACAAGTATATGAAATTTGCTACATATTAAAAATATGTAAAAGGTGTGATGGAACAAAAAAAATAGACGTGGATATGTGTTCGTGTATATGTTCGGACGGTACGTACCGGACCACACACTACCTTTCGGACTCATCCAAAGGGGTTTTTCCCCAGTTAAAGGTTTTTTGGAAGGAGTCTTCTACGTTGCTTGGTGGTTTATTTGGGGATTTCGGAATCGTTCTACTTTTGATGTTAATAAGCCGTCTAGATCGATCCTTTTTGAGAATATTGTCTCTTCCTCCTTTCTTTGGTGTAATAGTAGGTGTAGTAGAAAGTTCTCTAGGGATGATTGGCTTAAAAACCCGCATTTAATATCTTTGTAATTTCTTTTCTAGCTCCTTGCTAGTTTATAAAATTTTGCCGTTCAAAAAAAAAAGGAAGAGATAGAACCGTGACACAAGTATTTATAGTGGTTTTTGTTAGCCTTAATTTTATTAAGTCAAACAAGAATGTCATCGGTCTTATTAAGTCAAAGAAAGTCTTGTTAAGTAATATGCTATTTGGGTTAAATGGGCTTGGAATATAAACTAGTAATGTCCATGTAAAGGGCTTAAAGCCCATGAGAAGCCAAGCCCGACCCAATCTAAAAAGCCCACATGCCTACTTGTTGGCTAGGGGTATAAATAGGACCCTCTCCACACATGGAGAGGATGTTGGTTGCTATTTTCTCATATTCCATGTGTGTGTAACCTCCCACATCTACTTTCTCTCTTTAATAAACCTTTCATTTTCTTTATCTTTTTTCTAGATAAAAGCTTATTGGTATTGCTTATTGATAAGTGATTATGTGGTAAGTATTGGGATAACAAGTGGTATCAGAGCCAAGAAGGATTTTGAGTTGTGTTCGTGTTTTTTTTTCTTTCTTTTCTTTGTTCGAAAATTCTATAAATCTTACAAAAGTGAGTTTGGATTTTCCTAACTACTCAAGGTTTTATCTTTTTTTAAAGTTTAGGAGGTATTAAACTTTCATTTTTGTTGTTTATATAATTTTTGGTTCGTTTTTTTTTGTTGAAAAACCTGTTCCGAATTTGATAAAAGACTACCGAGAAAAAAAAGAAAAAAAAGGTCACCGAATATACAAGTATAGTACATCGAATTTGTTACAAAGAAAAGGAAACCGAAAAAGAGTACATATACTGAATTTGGAAAAATATAAAACAAAATGAGACTAGCACAGTTGGTTTAGATGTGTTTGCTAATATTTGATTCGAAAGATCAGAGGTTCGATTCCCCTAAGTGACACTTTACGTGTTATTTTTTTAATATATCGAATTTGTAAGTGTTGGCTATTCCGAATGTGTCTTACACCGAGTTTGGGAAGAAATAACACAAAATCATGTCTAGCTTAGTTGGTTCTGTTTGTGTAGCTCGTGATACTAGCCAAAAAGGTCCCGAGATCGATTCTTAGCAAAGGCCTAATTTTTTTTGTATTATTTGTTTCTATTTCGAAATTGTAGTACTTTCATAGAATTTGTGTAAGGTTGATCGAATTTGTGGAATAGTGCACACGTTTTTTGGTTTTTATCAAAAAGCGTGTATTAGGATTTCATTTCATTCTCGGAAGTTAGCATACAAAATTGTATTAGTTACACAAATTCTCAGTTTCATCGAGTTTTGTATTAGGAGAGGTATTATCGAATTTTGTAATAGGACAATTGTTAGATAATTTTTGTTTGTAATTTTCTTTGAGTTTGATCGAAATTGTCTTCAAGTTCTATCCGAGATTTAATTCGTCCGACAAAAGAACTCACCGAAAATCGCTTTGTCCGAGATCTACTTGTCCTAGAAAAGTTTTTATCCGAGAATTTTCGTCCGAGTTTGATCTTAGATTTGTCCGACAAAAGTTCCGAGTTTGCTCTATCCGATATCGATAAACACTTGCCGAATTTAGTTACCAAATTTGTTACTGAATTTGTTAACCGGACTTGTTTAATCGCCACTAAAACCGAATTTAAACTTAACGTCATCACAACACAACTTTATCTCCTTAAGATCCGTAATCCCTCATAACAAACATCAAAATGTCAAATAACAACTTGCAAACTCAAACATCAAGTGTTCTTCACAATGACATAATTTCTTCGTGTTCAACTTCTAAAGTTCAAGAGAAGACACAACTTTCAAGAAGTAGATGCATGAACAGTCTTCGAGCAATTCAGTCACAATTCAAGTTTCTCACATAAACTTTACAAGACTTTGGTACCATGTCTATCTTCAAAAGAACATTCGCTCAAGACTTGGAGTTACTAGAACAACATCTTACCTAAGAAATAATTTCGCAGACTGATTGCGAGACTATTTTGACAAAGCTCAGAACAACGTTTG
The DNA here is from genome assembly GCA_026074375.1 of Tanacetum coccineum. Lineage (NCBI taxonomy): Eukaryota > Viridiplantae > Streptophyta > Magnoliopsida > Asterales > Asteraceae > Tanacetum > Tanacetum coccineum. The sequence goes on along the minus strand of BQNB010012766.1, from coordinate 22,860 downwards.
AAAATGCTTTCAATTCAGAATTCAAAGTGCGTATACAGAAATATAAAGATTTGATGCTCAATCCTTCTACGATGCAATGATCTTTAACATGGATTCCATTGAGAAATACATGCATGAGATAACTCTTCATCAACAACGAACTCCACAAGTGTTAAGACAAAAGAGGTTGATGCAAACACAACAAGATCATTCAAATCCAATTCCAGCATTGAATGTTGATTCATTGAAAGTTGATTTAGTTGTCATACAAAACACTTGTTCTGAGAAAGAAGACAATAATTCAGAGACTGCATCCAGCAAATCAGTAAAGGAAAGCAGCTTGAACTCTGAAACAAAAGATGTGCACGCAATCAAATACAGGATGTCAAAAGCAAAAGAAAGATGCATGACATATTTTCGATCTCTCCATTCACACCTTTAAGTTCTTTCTAAAGAAGACTTAAAAGGCACTCGCATCGAACATGGATTCAAACGGGCATTCATGTCAATCTTTGGTCAAGATGTTGATACTTTCACAAGTGCAATGCTCCTCAACGTAGATCAATTACAAAAGCAACTTGACAAAGATGAATTTAAAAAAGATGGATCCATAGCAGCATTTTGGGTGGTAAACAATCAGTTTCAGAAGTTTATCGATTCAAAGTTTTCTTTCGATTATGACAGTCAAATGACAGATAAGTACTTTGTTGAATATACTGGAATCAAGGTTAAACACTTCAGAGGTACACTGCTCCAACACATGGGTAATGTCAAGAAGTCTGTAACTGAAATAACACGTCATCAAAGACAGTATGATAGAAGGGTGAATAAAAGACAGTTGCAGACGCAAGAGAATAAGATTGATACGGGTAAAGCAGTAGATGATGCTTTAGTTGTCACATAAAGCAGTGGAACAGAATCAGACGTGCAAGATGACACCAACAAGTCAGGGAATGATACATATGCTAATGATGTAGAGATCAGGCCCATATATGACGAAGAGCCAATGGCTGAGGTACAATTGACTGCTGAATGTAATATATTTGCTATAGGACAACAGCATACTGAGCAACCTGAAATCATTAATGAAGGTAGGGTTGACCAGTATCCTGAACAATGTCAAGTTAAAAATCCTATGCTTGATTCATCACCTGATAACCAGACGACTGACTACTCAAAACAATCACTCGAGTCTAAAAATATTTTACTCAAAAAGACCGTTGCCCAATTTAACTACGATTCTAAAAATAGTTTACTCAAAAAGACCGTTGCCGCAATTTCAAAAAATTTTTTTCAAAATGGAACAACATTGTAATGCTCTTGAACTTAGATAATCAAAATCATGCTTTAAAATCATGGCAACATGGTCAAATTTTGATGAAATCAAGAAATAAATCCAAGATTACAAAGAAATTGAAGTTTTTGATAACAAAAAGCATCGAATTAAACATAGTGTGGCAAAATTACTACAAGAATGAGCATCTTAAATAAGAAAATAAAACTTTGAAAAAATCATTACCAAGATTTTGTATTATTCTATTAAAATTTACTATACTAAGACATAAAACAGACAACTATCTTTGCTTTGCATAAAATAATGCTGATTTAAAAGCTTAAATTCAGGAAAAGGTTTTTGCAATTGATGCTTTAAAAAATGACTTAAGAAAGTTAAAATGAAATAGTGTAGATACTAAGTTTGCTAAAACATCACTCTTGGAGAAACCGATTTTACAATTACTAAGAAACCAATCAGTTGTTAGACAACCAAATGCGTTTAAATCTGAAATGCCTCAAATGTCAAAACCACAGTTTGCCTCCCAAGTTGACATGAATAACAATTTGTCAATACCAGTAACTCAACACTATTTGCCTAAGAGAAGAGAATCCGTCCTTGCAAAACCTGATCATATGATTGCATCTAGGGAATCAAGGAATAGCTCTAAGAACATGCCAAGATTTAGTTCAAATGACATGGTTCATAATCACTATCTAGATGAAGCTAAGAAAAAGACACAAGAACGAGATAGAAACTCAAAAACTAGTGTGATGCCTTATGCTAGATTTCAAAGCACTGCTGATGGTAGCAAACCAAAACCTAGGAGCAATAATCAAACACCTAGGAGTTTGGCTGTATCTAAGAGTAGTTGCGTAACAATAACGGCTGTGCCCAAAGCAGATCACTCTAAGAGTTCTAGTTCTTTTTCAGATTCCAGAAACTTTGTTTGTTCTACATGTCATAAGTGTGTCTTTAATGTAAATCATGAAGCGTGCATAACAAAAATCCTGAAGAAAGTGAATGCACGTGCAAAGATTCAATCCCATAAGACCAAAAACAGTAACAAACTCGTAGATCAAAAGAGTCATACTCAGAAACCTGGTAGGCAGATCTTTACAGGACATAGGTTTTCTCCTAATAAGACTTTCGCTGTGTATGAGAAAACATCTCCTAGATCTGATCTCAGGTGGAAACCCACGGGTAGAATTTTCAAATCTGTTGGTCTCAGGTGAATTCCTACAGGAAAGTTATTCGACTCTTGCACAAACTAGGTTGATAGTGAACCCCTACATGGTTCAAATGTAGATATCCCTAATATTCATGAATGCAAACAAACTCTGGATGTAAGTGCAGGTACATCAATCAATGTTCAGAAGGAACAAAGTCTTGATTTAAGTGCAAGTACCTTATGGAATGTCAACAAGGACAATCTCAGAGTTTGGTTGCTGAAAATGCTGATATCTCAAAAACCAGTGTTATGGTGGATTCACAAATGATGAAATATCAACGACGTTTGTACAAAACGGTTCAAGCCTCGCACCACAATGTCAACAAAAGTTCATCAAGTAGCTGAGACAGTAACAACATCAAATGAGCTGGATTTGTTATTCGATCCTTTGTTCGACGAATATTTCAATAGAGAAAATCAATTGTTTCAAAGTCTTCTGCTGCCACTACTACTGATGCATCAAATAAACGTCAAAAACAACCTGATTCAACTTCATCCACTTCAACTCTAGCAACAACTGTCACGGCTAATGAAAACTTCGATTTGTAAATATTTTTATATTTATTTATAAATATTTTTGAAAAAGAAAATACAAAAATATAAAACCAACAAAAAAAATACAAAAATATAAAATCTAGAAAAACAAAATATAAAATCAAAAAATTTCAAAAATACCAAAAAGAATCTTCTCGACATGTCTCTTGAAATCGATAACATTTACGTACCTAGAAATGTTGATTAACATCGACACGGGCGTGTAAATGAAGTTCGAGCAAGAGTTTCAAATACTTTCAAAACATGTCATTTCTAAATTTTCTCATAATGACTTATGTACACATCAGTGCATAACTCGGACCCGGATGTAATAGGGCAGTGTACGCTTCAGTGCGCTTACTCTAAAAATAGAAGAGAAGTCTTTTATCATGTGTTTTTAAAATCGTTGAACATAATTTTTCAAAAAGAACTTTAATGTTAAAATTGTCTACAATATAATTTGTGGTATTTTTCCATAAAAAGTGGTATTTGTTAAAATTGTGTGTTTAACACTCCTTTCCTCGAATAGTAGTACGCCAGAATGTCTTTTTATGTGAATCAATTCTGAGGGGAGCTTTTTTAAAATAAAGCCTTTTTAATGTGTTGGATTAAATATTCATAAATGTCAATTTTATGTATCCAAACACATTTTGTGAAATTAAAATGTGGAAACTTAATGTCAATTAATAATATACATTGTTCACTAAGGCATCTCACTCCGTCTTCAACATTTTGTGGTGTCATATCAAATTTTCATTCCAATGTCAAGTTTTAATAAATATTGGTATCCCACATATACTGTTGAAGGGGAGCTATCGAATTCTGAATTCATGCTATATCGTTTTTCTCCCCATGGAATTTTTCATGTCAAATTTTAATCAATTGGTATTTCAAATACTAAGTGTTTTATTATTTAAAATAAGGGGAGAAAATGTGATTAAAATAAGTTATACACGAATGTGATCTTTAAGACTCTAAGTGCAACTCTTTCCTTCATGTGCTAAACAATTTCGAATCTCGGAGCACATGTGTAGGGGGAGTATTTGAAAATAACAATGTCAGAAAATGGTTTTATGGTTCGATCTCTATACCCAACAACCTATTAATTTTACGACGATTCTGAAGTCATAAGGTGGTTAGGTTAGGTATAAGTCCTACGATCCAACCAGAACCGGAGGGATCTACCCAAGGACACTCCATAGTTAGAAATAGCAGTCCTTAGGTATGATTGGAGATGAATGTGTATAAGGGAAGAATGCCGACTAAGATTGAGCTAACACTGGAACAATCACAACAAGGTGTTAGTAATGACGTCTTGGTAAGCATTGAAGGGGTTAAAGAATGAAAAAGAAATGTATGGATAAAGGGTGAAAAGAAAGAAGCCCTCCTTACACCTTAGGCAGAAACCGGGTCAATACATAATCTATCAAAATCACAAAGATGATTGTTGATATTGAAGAAAGTCGTCATGGACCCAGTGATGCAATGCACAACCCTTCCCAGCCATTCGGGTTTCTCTCAAAAGAAACTTGTCTCATTTATAGGTGGCAGTCTGCTCCAGCCTCCGATTACTAAAACCAAAAGTGCACAAATCGAGTCTAGAGCCAAGAAGAGATCAAAGTATAAATCTCATTAGGACACAATGTCAAAATACACTTGTTGAACACCATAAAGTTCACAAGCTGTAACAAAGAGTCCTACGCATTATCCTTGAGATCTTGCCAGAACATCTGAGTGATACTCAAGTATTCACAGTGAAGATGGAAATCCTGCTTGAGCCAACATCAAACAAGCTCTTGGTAGGTGACTTGCAAGATTCTATATGAATCAAGCTTGTGATAACTGGATATCAATTTTGGTCCAGTAAATGAATTGACGACTTAATTAGAAAGATAGTAACTATCTGATTCACTCTTACCGTGTTGTCTGCTTTGAGACGTTCCGGTAATGAGAACTAGCAAGCATGGTGAATCTAATACATATGTGTTAGAAGATCCTACGCTTTGAGCTGGAAACCCTGTCAAGGAGATTCTTTGAATCTACCTGATCACAGGTATAGTATTTATACTATAAAATGGGAAACCGGAGGTTAATGCAACCGAACTCAAGATGAATGACAAAGCCATATTCATCTTTTATTGCTAACTGTTTTATTTCAGGATAAGACGACGGTGTTGCAGCCTCATTCCAGCGAAGTCGGATTCATAAACCACATGCTCTTACTCAAGCTTTCAAAGTCAATCATTCAACGTCAAGATAGTTGATTCTAATCTTCCCCACCATCAAAGAGCCTCAAAGTTAAATAAAGAATCATCAATTGGGGAGATTGTTAGACTTATAATCATATGTCAAACAAGAATGTAACAAGTATGAGCATGTTGGTCAAGAGCACAAGTTGATCAAGGAAGTCAAATCAAGATGATTCAAGTCAAGGAGATGATGCAAGATAACGATCTCAAGAACTCAAAGTCAAAAGATAAAGGCTCAAAATCAAGATCACAAAGCATGAATGAACAAAGCCATTACAAACAAGACAAGACCATAACAAGGCAAAGCATAAATGTTAAACGTCATATCTTCAATGTCATCGGTGATACAGAGAAGTTTGAAGAAAGAGACCTCAACATTGGGGGAGATTGTTAGCCTTAATTATATTAAGTCAAACAAGAATGTTATCGGTCTAAGAAAGTCAAACTAGGTCTTGTATTGTAATAGGCTAGTCGGGTTCAACGGGCTTGGATTGTAATCTAATATTGTCCGTGTTTCGGGCTCAAAGCCCAAGTTTAGCCAAGCCTGGCCCGTTAAGAAAGCCCATGAGCCAACTAGAAGGCTAGGGTATAAAATCCCTTCACCACACTTGGTGAAGGGTGTTGGTTACATTTTCTCACACACTTGTAACTCTCCATCTCTCTAATCTAATCTTCTTTCCTTGTTTCTCTCTCTACTTTCTCTCTCTAAGATTTCTTACTTTCTAGCATCTTGGTAAAGAACATAGTTGTGTAATGGATTAAATACATGGGATAACAGTGTGTGTTTTTCTTTGACCGGTTTTCAAAAATTTTGACCAAATGGCAACTCGCCGCCCCTTTATACTCCTAAGATAGATACTTGGCAGATTTAGTCCCTTAGGATTCCTTCTTCTTTTATTTTTTGTTTTAAGTATTTCTAAGGCTTTTCTAAGATTAGGCAATTGGCCAACTTAGTCCCTATTGGTTAATAAGGCTAGGAAACAAAGAGCAAATGCTTTTTAAACCCTAAACATTACAACACTAGATAACTTTGGACCTTTGAGTTAAAATTAATTAACTCCCCTTCAAATATTAACCCATTAGAATACAACAACCATCTTATACTTACACTTCTATAGCAACCAACAGTCTTTTATAACCCCTTAGATTTTTTCACATTCACTCTCCCCCTCAAACAACGACCCGGTTTCTACTGAAAGAGTTGTAGTCGTTGATTGAGATGAAAAGATCAGGCGAACAGCTCCCCCATCACCATTGTATTACTATACTCCCATAAAGCATGGATATAAAGTAATCCATGCCCAGACATTAAACCGGGTTGCAATTTGAAGTAATTGCAAGCCTTTTAGTAATTCCAAATGACTTAAAATATTTCCTAAGTATTTTATTAGACTTATTATTTAAAAAAATTATATTATTATTATTATTATTATTATTATATATATATATATATATATATATATATATACTTGGTACAAAGGATACACGAAAGCATTTGGTTTACTCATCCTCTCCTTCTTGAAGACGTTTGAGAGTGTCAGGGGTCAAACTCTTCATGCCTAGGCGTGGAAGAAGAAATTCGAACCGTTCTCTTGGCAATGCTTTGGTGAGGATGTCTGCAAGTTGATAATTTTCATTCTCAATGAAGTGAGTTCAAACCCCCACCACTATATTTTCACTTGCAAACTCGGTTGAAAGGTGCCTTAGTCAATGTGTTTAGAAGAGAGAGGCTGGACGTTGTTACAGCAAAGGCATAGCACTTTTGTTATACAGTACAGAGGAATTTTAATTGATGTCAGATCCGTAGTCTTTTGTGCGGGATCGCATCCACAAAGGATTTGAGGCACAAAATCCAGACATGTGCGATTTATTCAGCCTCTGTAGTTGATATTTCCGCTCTTACTTTGCTTATTTGATGACCATCTAACCAATCTATCTCATGAAATTGAGCACTTCCGACAGTACTTCTTCTTGAATCTTGACATCCCAGCATGATCCGCATCTGCATAAAGCTGTTAGTTACATAGCGTTGTCTTTCGGATACCAAAAGACCAATGTTAATGGTTCCTTTCAAGTACGAAAGACACGCCTTGATAGCTTCAAGTGCTTTTTGGTAGGCTAGCATGATTATCTAGCACACACTGCAAACGGCGTAATACAAGGTTGTTATTTTACGGTTTGGGTCTACCTGGCTGTAGGTACATAAGGGAGCAACCATTTCCTTTGAATTCGAGTTTGGTCACTGGAATCCCCATGAGGTCCTAGTCCGTTTCAATCGATCCACCATTGGTGTATCGTCAGGTTCGAGAGTTCCATTCCATATTTCTTTAAGGTTGCGGGAGCTATTTTGCTGGTTAATAAAGGTGCCTTGGGACTCTGAGAAATTGTAGTACTAAGAAAAACGACATTTGTCCCATCATCGACATCTATAATTTGCGAGCTCTTCCCTCTCCCCTTTGAAAATCGTGTTACACACATTATGATCTGTTGAGGCAAAAATGATGTCATCTACGTTTATTTGAACAAGTAGAATATGTTTGCCTGTTTTGCGTGTGAATAGCGTTGGATCCACGGCGCCCTTGAAGAAATGGTTGGCCAACAGGAACTTTAAGAGGGTGTCATACCACGCCCTTGGTGCCTGCTTTAGCCATAAAGAGCTTCTTCATACGATAGACGTGAGTAGTTTTCCTGGTCTACAATCCTTCAGGCTGATGACAAAAGAATTCTTCTTGAAGATCACCATTCACGAAAAGCGTTTTGAATCACATTCTGGTAGCATGTTCATGTTCTTGGTTGCCGCATTGCAATGAATATTCTTAATGGCCTCTATCCGTGCAACTTGGAGCAAATGATTCTCAAAATCATTGACTTCCTCCACGATATCCCTTTGAACTAACCGAGCTTTATTTTTCAGTACATCATACAATATTTCATCACAGCTTTACTTTGTAGATCCCACACTTGAGAGCGATAACCATAACATAGATTGGGCGAGGTACTAATTCCCATACTTCAAGTCGATCAAATTCGTGAATTTCATCTTGCATGGCTTGAAACCAGCAGTCTTCTATCATGGCCATTTTGAAGTTCTTGGGTTCGACTTTGGACAGTTCAGTATGGAAACAGCACCACAAAGCATCGGATGCTAACTGTTTTCTGGTAGATACAGGACGAGAGGGATTGCCAACGATGTTATCCAGAGGATGATCTTTGGTCCATCTTCTGAGATGATCTGGTGGGTAATTAACTTGGGTAGGTTCTGCTGAATTAACATTCCCAGATGATGATTGTGCCGAACCTGGATCTCCAGTTACAAGGTTATGTGAAGGATGAAGAACATCGTGATTGATTGGGGTGTCTTCGTGAGTGGGTTCTTCTTTTTTTTTTTTTTTTTTTTTTTTCTTTTTTTTTTTCTTCTGCAATTTCTTGATGTTGGACTGGATGATGTATATCGGATGTTGACGATGAAGCACTTGTTGACGGTGCATCTGGAGCAATCGTTGTAGACAAAGATGTACCTGGTGGAACAACGTGAGCGGTAATTTCAGTAGCAGAAGGTACTGGTTCATTGACTCGAGATTGTTCAAGGTGTTCATCAAACATTGGTTGAAATAACATCTCCAACTCTTTATCGGTTGGAGCGAGCCCTGATTTGAGTTGTCCAGGGGTCATCATGATAGGCTCGGGTCCTGAACTGATGCGTACAGGAGCCATTGACTGATGCATCTCATCGAATGTGACGTGAATTGTTTCCATTAATCGACGAGTTCTCTTGTTGTAGATTCTATAGCCCTTCCTGCTAGGAGCATACCCAACGAAAATCCCAATGTCAGCTTTGGCTTGAAATTTTCCTAGATTTTCGCTATCATTTGTAGGATAGCACAGAGCACCAAATACTCGGAAGAATGTAAGATCAGGCTTCTTATCATGCACAAGCTCATAAGGGGTTTTGTTATGACGAGTATGAATTCTTGATCGTTCTGGGTGTACAAAGTCAGTGGCTACAGTTTGCCCATATGAAAAATGGAGCTTTCGAGAAGAACATCATTGTACGTGGCTGCTCTTACACTAGTGTTACGATTACGTCTTTTCAACAAACGCCATTTTGTTGTGGAGTTCTCGGAACTGGACTTTTGATGAAATATGCCACCACCTTCTTAGTATTCATGACATACTTGGTTGACGAATTACTGTTCCGTTATTGTGCGGATGAATTTGACTGTTTTGTTGAGGCCAAACCTGTATTTGCTAATGAAGTTGTGACAATACTTGGAGTTTCATCCTTTGACCTCAAGAATTTTACCCATGTGAATCTTGAATAGTCATCCACGATGACTAAGATGTATTTCTTTCCTTTAATGCTCTGGACTCTCATTGGACCACACAGATCCATGTGAAGGGTATGAAGAACTTCCATATTTGTATTTTCAGATTTTGGCCGGTGGGAGAACTTCTTGCTTTTTCCAAGTTGACAGGCTGAGCAAAGATGATCCTTTTCAAACTTCAATCTGGGTAGACCTCTAACCAGATCTTTTCGAGCAAGATCATTTATCGTGCCGAAGTTTAAATGGTTTAAACAAACCGAGCCACCCCCCAACCATGATTTTGGGATTGGAAGCTTTGGACAGCAAGCAATATGGAGAATATTCATCATTTCAACAATCGATATCGTTGTACAAAATTGGTGCCATGACTACTTTAAGGATATTTGTACCATTAATATCACGAACAAAGCATGTATGCTTTCTGAAGGCCACTTCAAGATCAGAATCACAAAATTGCCCTACAGAGAATAGATTGTGTCCAAGTCCTCCACGTAGTATACTCTTGAGATCACACTGTCACCCATAACATATCTCATAACCATGATTCTCCTAAGTGGATCATTCTCGATCTGACATGACCCGATGAACTTTTCCACCAAAATTCATGAGCTTTGAACGTTTCCCCGTTCATATGTTTTGAGCAGCCTGAGTCCAGATACCAACGCATGACCTGTACGTACCATCAAAATAAAACATACGATAAAATCTCTATATTAACAAACTTAACCAAATTTAAATAATTTTACCAATATAATCCAAAATAACACATAATAACCAATACCTAAATTAATAAAACATTACCAAACACCTAATTCACAAAACTAAACCAAATTTTAACAAATATCTCCACAAACAATAAAACCAATTATTTAATAAGTCCTATTTACACAAATACTCAACCAATCAATAACACTAAAACCCTACTAAAGACCCCACACCCCGCAAATTGTATAATCACATATAAACATAACCATCCCTGTAAAGTCCAAAATAAACCTCTCACATCAATTAACAATAAACCCACAGTTAACACACCTCCCTGAAATACCAAAAATTACTACCCTAACATCAACACAAACAACACTTATCTATAAACACATTACTGTACTTTTGTTAATCAACTCATAGACAACCCTCACAACCCAACCCACCAACCATCAATCCTCTAAACCCCTAAATAACCCATAAAATCACAAATCAACATACAACTAAAACAAACCCCACCCCAACTATCACCCTTCACTAAACAACTTACAACACATAATACCCCAACAACCCCACATAAACAACAAATACCAACTTCTAACAAAACACCAACAACAACAACACCAACAACTCCTTCTTCACAAAAAAAATTAAAATCATCACTTCATAACCTCAATCAACTATTACAATAAACACCATAATCTTTACTCGTATTTCATAAATAACATAATACACACATTATCCCAAATATAAACAAATATAATCATCCTCATAACCATTAAAAAACCCACACCAACCAATCAAAACCACTACCACATTACACTTCACTCGTCTCTATCCACTCGCTCCTATCACTCTCCCTCAACCTCAATGTCCTCCCAAAACTAAATTCCACTATCCCCTATATAGAGATATATAGAGATATATATATAGAGAGTATCCCCCTCACCACCTCTCGCACCTTCCTCTCCGCTCCACCATCCACTAACCTATCAAACACCCTAAATATCTGACTCATATCGTGCCAAAACGCAACAAGTAAATCTCACTCGTCTAATCCCTTCATAGAAAGCTCACAGCATGTCAGAGACTCTGTCATATATAGAATACTCGAACAACTCCTCGTGTGTCTCATATACTCTCACCTCTTATTCAGTCTTTCGTTCTGTTCATCACAGTGTCTGTTTCAGATTTAAATAGCAGTGTCTAGTATATGAGTAAGACTCACCCCTACTGTACTATTGGTCAGTCCGTGTATCACTAGCTTAGTACAGCTGATTTTGTGTGTGTACAAGATCCAACATAGTTACCCCTCAGTGTGAGTATCTAACCTCTATATGTGTCAACTCTACTATCAATAATATGTATCGAGACCGCCATTATAATTAAGTATCGTACAAGTGAGAAGATATATGTCCCACAAAGTACTCGTCCCTACTAGTCGCTCACCTCTATAATAGCTCGGTTACTACGTAACCGTTGCCTGTCTGTCTAATAATAATACTAAGTCTGTCAATATCTGTCTACACCTATTAATACACTTCTCATGTCTAAAAACACAACCAGTTAGATGTATATTGTAGAACCCTGTGCAAAACCATAGAAAGAATTCCATCCTAAGTCCCAAACATAACTACGCAATACACACCCAATAAAGCACGATACCCATCTCCGTATGACCGCAGTAAACCCTCATATACAATCATACCGCTTCCATCCTCACCTCCTTCCTCCCCTGTGTACAAACAGATATAGTGTGATATATCACACCATGACAATACTCATCGTAAATAAGAAGCATCTAGCTGTATATCGACTACACCTGAAGAGATCATATAATCAAGTGTCTATCACTGTGTATCAGATAACGTGTGCTGCATACAGAGCCAAACTGTTACCTCCTCACTATAGAGTGAGAACACTCTACCTTGTGTCACTATTGACCATAGTAACTGTCTAATCGCTTGTAATAAATAGATACAAAATGACGTCTCCCCATAAATCACAATCATAATATATAGTTAAGATCCAAAATAAATACACTCAACAGATATAAATAAACATAAAACATAAAATGATAAAATCATAAAATAACCACCATACGTAACGTCCGACAATACAGTCAACGCCTATATAATAGCAGACTCCCATACATTTAGTATATAATACACCTCATACATCCGTATAATACTACAAAACAAATAAAGCTACTCAGTATCACGATAATGTGTATCAATATAAGTATATGTGTTATTTCTAAACAATTTCAGCACATTGCATGTGACTGTATATATGTCCTATGATATTCATTTTATCAAAAATTTGAGTTACTCCTATTCTTTTAACTTTCTTAAGAAGTAGTGCTGCTTTTGAAACTCCAACAAAATTCTGCTTTGAAAAGTGTAAGATATATAGAGTAGAATAATCTTGTAAATCGATATCAGTCAGCTCGATAATTTTGTAAAGTCGCTTGTCTTGTCGTGTTTCACACAGAAACCTCATCCCCCCCTCCTGTCTTAATTCACCAGGTTGTGGGGGGTTTCTATGATAGTGAGTCTGCATCTGTTTTGTTCCTCAAGTTCAGTGAAAATGTTTTGTGTGATGCTGAAGTGAACTCAGATGAATTGTTTGCTCGACTATGGACGCTGTTTAGTTGGAAGAAATTTAGGTACAAGCTTGTAGGACGTATTGGGTGGATTGTCACTTGCATACTGATTGATGAGTATGTTGTGCTCAGATTAGGAGCTAAGTGTCTCTCAAGCGCCGTGTGTATACTGTTAATTTATAATAGTGTGTGTCCCTATGGATACCAAAATTATGTACTGTATCTGGGTCAGATTGTTTTCTTTGGGGAGCAATAGGTGCAAGGAAAAGTTCTCTTATAGCGGAGATGTGAGCGAGGGAGGGGGGGCTAACATATAATACTAAAATACCGCCTAACTGTTATTGTTTCATACATAGAGAGGAATTTGCATTTTTGACAGAAGACAGCGCTCAAGTCTCACATCGTTTATTCCTAGTTATCTCAGGCTAAGCTCTGCGGACGGTAGTTCTCCTCTGCTGGTCATGTATGATCTAGTGGGTATATGGATTGGCGAGGTGAAAAACGTACCGATGATACTCTTTATACAAGAGCATAGACTTGAGCTCAGCTTTGTCTATGACTCCGCAGCGGGAATACTCTGGATTTGTTGTAGTGGCCTATTGTGCCTCCTGTGTGCTTTTCAATGCTAGTAAATGAAAATGTTGGTTAGTACAGAGACATGTCGCGCTCTCACTGTGTGTTAATTAGTAGAGAACTAGATACTCAATTTTAATGGGGGGCAACCCCCCCCCCCCCAGATCCTGTCTTGTATAATCTAATCTTCATTCTTATCTTTTTGCTTCTTTAAATCCAAAACTCTTCAGGAATTTGCTATCTTTTTGTTTAAAATCCTTTTTCAAGTGTTACTTCTTCTGTCTTTGACTTATAATGGTCAACTGTAGAACTAAGGAGTATTTGTGATGAATGAAGTTCAGATTTTAATGACGTTTCCTTTCGATTTCGGTCTGAGATAATTATTCTCATTTGTTCATCAATTTTTCGTTCTCTATCAGTTAATTCAAACTTTGCCCGTTTTTCATACTCCCTGACCAGTTCCTTATATCTCGCAAGTTCAGAGGTCACGAGCAATTCGATTACCTTGTCTGGTTTATTTGTTTAATCTACTTTGTACACCTGTTCATGCATTTCATCGAGAATAGACATTAGTGCATCATTTCGTACAGAAGATGCATTACATTGTACAACATGTTCTTCGTTGTCTTCCACATACTGATCATACGGAATAATATTACTATCACTCGTATAGTCAGCATCAGAGTCAACAAAGCTAGTTGTGTTGCTTACTTCGTTTTGCTTCTCGTGTACGTCATGATACTCATCCCATATGATCTACAAAGGATCATGATCTCTCTGTACCTAATGTGGATTATTAAGTAATATGATGGCCCGGCTTCATCAGTAGATTGGTATCTTCTGATGTGAGATTTGTCATGAAACATTGTCTGTGACAGTGGGGACCCTCATACATCAGAATCGAATGCTTACATTCATCAGCTTCAAAAATTGGTTTAACACATTGAGTGCCAAATCATTCTCGGGTGAATCATCCACATCATCATCAACGTTAGTAACTTGTTCCCCTGCAAGAAACAACGACTGTTCTTCATCCAGTCACTGCTCTATCTCACTGGGCTACCCACTGGCATTAGTAGATCTTGCTCCTTGAAGTAGTCTGAATCTTTAATGTCGCTTTGGCCTTGGACATTCACGTGAATGTGCCCTGCCGTTACTGTGTAGAACTTGATGGAGTTTCGCTTGACCAGATTAATCATGCCTCTATGTTCTGAGCTTTCCTACATTTCCCGCTAAACATTTCTCTTGCATTGTTATCGGAATTGGTTTCTTGGATTAGTCGCATTGTATCTTCCACGGACATTGACCAACTTTCCCGTCTTGAACGTAGCTTTTGTTCCTTGCATTAGACAAAAGCTCTAAGTTGATTGTTAGTTTGAGGAAGTGTTGATTTGTACGATTGAGTGAGGAGGGCAAGTGTGTTGGATAAGCTTTCAATCAAGTTTTCTGTTGAAGGACTTCCTGAGTCCAGTTGAAAGTGGTCAGCAGGAGATGGTTCTTTTGAGGATTGATGAGACTTGGATGATTGTGTTGGATACTGCTGAACTGAGGCGTCCGACACAGTTGCCAAAGGATCATTATTTGGTTGGGGGGAATTGAACCTTTCCATCATTAATTCTATTCTCATTTGATGCATCATGTTGCTTCACGTAAGAGTATAGCTTATCAAATTTTGACTCTTTCAAACCTTTGTTAAGTTTGACTTCAGTTATGAATCTACTCCACTCAGGTAACATGTTGTTCACAAACTTTGAGTTAAGCTGCATTCTGGGCATGGTCATCTTGATGTTTCTCATGTCATTGATGAGCTTCGTAAACCTAACGTAGTATCCTGATTGGTTTCTCCTTTGTTCTTGTCAGAAGGGTTCAAATTCATATATAACTGAGATCCATGTAATCCTTTTGTTAACTCAGAACCTTCCAGTATCTCTTCAATGTTTTCCCAAATGTCCTTGGCGTCAGTATAGTGATTGATGAGTGAGTAGATGTCCTTTGGTATACCTTGAAGTAGGATATTGGTTGCACGAATGTCAGCTTTATACCTTTCCTTTTCTTCAGCTGAAAGGTCGTTAAGGACTCTAGCACGTACTGGACCTTGTTGAACTGCACCCTCAGTTCCTCCAGCAATAACATCTGAGACCCGTTCCCATATGAAAAATGGTCCCTTCTTGATGGACTTATAATATTCTCTCCATTATCCTTTCCTAGACAGTACAGGACGTGATACGTTGTGTGCAAGATCAAGTCTGTTCCTATCAAGCATTGGTGGGCGTGTATCAGAACCGGCACACTGGATGTCTTCTTGCATACTAGACATCTTGTATTATTATGATATGATATGTTTTGATCGATCAATGATTAGTGAGTGTACGTTAAAAGTGGTGAGGTTAACGTATTCGTATTTTGTTTTAGTGATATTAAATCCTGAGTTTGAAATATTTCAAATTTCTAAGACAGAAGCTCAACTCGCCGCCAAAGGCTACCAAACCGCTGCAACGAAATAAGGCAACTCGCCGGTGGAATTTTAAGGCAACTCGCCGAACTCAACTCGCTGCCAAAGGCTACCAAACCGCTGCAAGAAATAAGGCAACTCGCTGGTGGAATTTCAAGGCAACTCGCCAAACACAACTCGCTGCCAAGCAACCCGCCGCGAAGAATATTTTAACCAAACCGCCAGAGTTTCCTTAAGATTTTTGCTATTTAAAATAATCAACCCGCTGATAACCTGTTCAAACCGCTGGTAAGCAAACCGCTGCTTAGTATAAAGCAACTCGCTGCTTACTGCAGCTATCGAGCCTGTTCAAACCGCTCGGTAACCAAATCGTGCTTAGTAACAACTCGCCTCTTGAGCAAACTCGCCTCCTAAGCAAACCGCGTGTGTCAGGGGTTGGTAACCCTACTTAATAAATTAAATATTGTTTAAGCAACCGACGTGACAGAATTCTGGCAAACTCTCACGAAGAACTCACGACGTTTTTCACACAAAATCACTTATAAATCACCCTTTTGAACGATTTGCTTGATTTCTTTTGCACAACACAGTACCATAAGGTAATAGCTACTATTAATCACCCAAAACTTTTTTCAATACAAAACAACAAAATTGCTTTTTTTTTTTAGAAGATCTTCTTAAAATCGAGCTAGTGCCTTCAAAGGTACACTTTTCGATCTAAATCAAGCAAGAAATCGCACATACACACGATCTAATCATCCCATTAGCTCTGATACCAATTGTGGTATATCTTATATCATAACACGGGGTCGATTCTTGGATTTGGCTAGTTTCTAGAGAGAGAAACACTTGAGAGAGAATATCTAGAGAGAGAAAGTATTTTTCTATGAAAAGTAAATTATGACTAGCTTGCCTCTTCCAAAGTTGGAAGAGGCTATATATAGTACTTACAATATACCGGGTATTCGTACCCGACTTAAAACCGAAAAATGTACTATTAACTATTAAACTACGAGCTATAATAAACAGTAAAATACACGGGGTGACCGAGTCTTTTTCTAATATCTAACAATGTGATCAACCGTGATGGTATCCACGTGGATCCTAGCAAGGTTGAGTCGGTCAAGAACTGGAAGACCCCTGAATCGTCAACTGAAATCCGTTCATTTCTAGGATTGGCGGGTTACTACCGAAGGTTTATTGAGAATTTCTTTAAGATCGCAAAAGCCCCTAACCCTGTTGTACCTCAAAAGATAAAGACGTATGTGTGGGGCGATAAAGCAAGATCGAAAGCTTTCCAATTTCTTAAAGGAGAAACTATGCAATGCTCCTGTGTTAGCACTCCCCGATGGGCCCGATGACTTTGTGGTCTATTGTGATGCATCAAAACAAGGTTTTGGGTGCGTGCTGATGCAGCGGGGCAAGGTGATAGCATATGCGTCAAGACAGTTGAAGAAGCATGAGAATAATTATACCACCCACGACTTGGAATTGGGTGCGGTGGTGTTCGCTCTTAAAATCTGGAGACATTATCTTTATGGGACGAAAAGTGTTATTACAGACACAGAGTCTCCAGTACTATTTGACCAGAAGGATTTAAATATGCGCCTAAGGCGGTGGAACGAGTTCTCAGTAAACTAAACTGACTACGGAGTGTGAGATCAAATACCACCCGGGCAAGGCGAAAATGGTTGGCAAATGCCTTTATGCAGGAAAGAAAAGCTCAAGCCAAGACAAGTACGTTGCTATGAGTATACTATTCATACTGGACTTTAGACTAGATTTTGGAAGCACAGAGTGACGCTTTCCACGGATCTCAAAGCACAATCGGAATGGCTAAGCGGGATTGAAAGACACTTTGAACAACGAGATGATGGTGAAATTTACTTTTCTCTTTGATCGTATTTAGATTCCATCAGTTGGTGGTGTAAGGAAATTGTTCATGGATTGAAGCTCATACTTCTAGATATTCAGTACATCCGGGTGTGGATTAGACTGTAATTATGATCTGAGAAGTCTTCTGTATTGGTGGCCTGGTATGTAAGAGAGACATTGCTGAGTACGTTAGAGATGTCTTACGTTGCTCTAAGATTAAAGCCGTAATAAGATTCTCACTCAGGATTTCTTCAACAACCAGAAATTCCTGAGTGGAAATGGGAAAAGATAATGATGGACTTTGTCACAAAGTTGCCTAAAAGTAGCAGTGGGCATGATACGATTTGGGTCGTTGTGGATAGATTGACCAAGTCTGCTCCTTCTTCCCATATTCGTTGAAGACTAGACATGACGGGAAATTAAGCAAAAGATTTTTCAATGAGGATTGTAGCGAGACATGGTGTGTCGATGTCAATCATTTCAGACCGTGATGGTCGATTCATGTCACACTTATGGCAAGCTTTTCAGGAAGCATTGGGTACGAGACTAGACATGAGTACGGCTTACCACCCTCAGACCGACGGTCAGAGTGAGTGTACTATTCAGACGCTGAAGGATATGCTTCGAGCTTGTGTTATGGATTTTGGTGGCAGTTGGGATACTCATCTTCCATTGATTGAGTTTTCTTATAATAACAGTTACCACACAAGCATTAAGTGTGCACCATTCGAGGCTCTGTACGGGTGGAAATGTAGATCCCCCGTGATATGGACTAAAGTTGGAGAAAGTTAGCTTATTGGACAAGAAATTGTACAAGAAACGACTGAAAAGATTGTTCAAATCAAGGAAAGATTGAAGACGGTTAGGAGTCGCCAGAAAAGCTATGCTGATAAGAGGCGTAAACCTCTTGAATTCCAAGTTGGAGACCGAGTGTTACTTAAGGTATCTCCATGGAAGGGAGTGGTACAATTTGGTAAGAAAGGAAAGCTAGCACCACGATATGTGGGACCATTTGAAATCGTGGAATGTGTTGGACCGGTGGCTTATCGGATGAAGTTACCCCAAGAGCTAAACTGTATCCATGACACGTTTCATGTGTCAAACCTCAGGAAATGCTTGGCTGAGCCAAATGTTCAGGTGCCTTTGGATGAGTTCGAGATTGATGAAAATCTGCGATTTGTCGAAGAGCCTATTGAGATCGTAGAGCGGGATGTGAAGAAGCTAAAGCGAAGAAGGATCCCATTGGTCAAAGTTCGTTGGAACTCTCGACAGGGAGCTGAGTATACTTGGGAACATGAAGACCAATTCCGGATGAAATATCCGAATCTTTTCTCCGAACCCGTACCTTCCTCAAGTGCCGCAACTTGAGCCTTGAGGACAAGGCTCTTCTAACCGGAGGAGACTGTAACATTCCGTATTTTTAGGTCATTTACGACGTCATCCATTTTGCTAAATTATTTTTTTCTCGTACGCGTTTACTTTTAATTTTAATAGTTAAGTTAAATCGCGTAAATTAAGAATCACCAATCAACGTAAACAGACACCCAATACGATTAAAGTTCTTCGTCACAAAAGCATACTTATATTATTTTACGAAAGTAATAATCAACTTTTTATATTTTTTTTTGGTTACATAAAATAATTACGTTTCACAATTTAATACGTTTAGGCATACCCGGAACCATCAAAATAAATATACGCTTCAACAAATACCTATGATTATTACTAATACTCAAAGTTTTATAAAACTTTACCTACAAACATCACTTGAGCCGAAATTTACCAAGAATTAAACAAACCAACACATACACTTTGTAAAGTATACTTTGTAAAATAAAACTACAACATATAACAATGCAAGTAATACTTTCTATAAGTAACAAATACATTAGCTAGTCAATTTCTTCCTCATTTCCATGGGATGACTCCCACTTAAGCGAACAAGGGAGCACAAGCCTTAATGGCTAGTTCATGACTAGTGGTTTGACCACTAGTCCTCCTTGTTTTTCTTTTCTTGTTCCAACGACCAAACACACCCTCTTTGATAGTTCTTGGGACTTGAAAATACTCTATTGACCACACTTTTATATATATATTACTTGATGCAAGAGATAACACAACACAAACTCATATCACTTAAGAAATATCAACTCTTTCTCTCTTTTTCTTTCAATAACCCACGGCTCAACTCTTTACTCTTACCAAATCCATACAAAATTTTTATACAACTCTTGCACACATTCCTACATGATATTTAAGATAACCTAAGGTGATTTGAAGGCTTGCTTTAAGGGTTGCAAGGGTTAAGCAAGAATAAAGTAAGATTAGGGTTTATAACCTAATCTAGGGTTTTCATAATTGCAAGCTTTGGTTTTATATCTAAACAAGGTTTAGATACCTTGGTTCATCACACTACATCTCATTAAGGTTATCTAAAAACCTTTTATGTATTTACATTTATCATTTTATGTGTTTATGTGTTCTATTTAGCAATATCACCACTTAGGATATGTTTAACTTTTAAAAGTGGATTTTTCTTGTAAACATAATTTTATGAACTTGTACACATGTTATATGAATGTAAATATGGATCTTGGACTCTAATATATGTAAGTCATATGATTATACTATATTATAAAAGGCTTTGTGGAAATCTCTAAATAGAAAATTACAAAATGAAGTTTAAAACAAGTTTTTATGAAAAACTTCCAAACTTTCTGTTTGAATTCGACATCCCACCTGGTAATTTTATATTTTATAAGATAGTACACCTCATGGCGATTCTAAAATGATAAGAAACTCGAAAAATCGATTTATAACGAAAAAGATACGACGATTTCAAAGTTTACGTTAAATATACTTTATAAAAACTATTTTTATAAAAATTACTATTTCACCACAGAAACTTATATTTAATAAAACATCATTTAATATCCGATAAAAAATTTAAATACGAGACGTACGCGAAGAAACGCTAAAAACGAGTTTAAAAACGAATAAGTATATTACAAAGTCATTCTACGAGATTTACACAATAACTAAATCTATTAAAAATTATAATATATAGCTGTTATGAAACAGTAAAATCACTATTCATCAGAAAAACTCAAATTTTGAAAAGGTTATATTTTGATAACTGTCTTAATACGCCTAAAAGTCTAAAGTTCACTACTTCAGATTCACAAGATACAAATCAATGAAATCAAACGTTTACGAGCTATACATAAGATCAATCTGAAGATTGAAGAGCTTAAGTTTAGTATTTTCAGGGGTGACCTCCCTTAGGGGGAGATTGTTAGATATTAGAAAAAGACTCGGTCACCCCGTGTATTTTACTGTTCAATATAGCTCGTAGTTTAATAGGTAAACGTATGACTTTCGGTATTGAACCGAGTACTAATACCCGATGTATTGTAAGAACGATAAATACCTCTTCCAACTTTGGAAGAGGAAAGCATCTATTCATTTTACACACACTCTTTAGTGTGTTTTCCTTATTTCTCTCTCAACTATTCTCTCTCTCTAACTTTCTCTCTCTAGATCTCTTTAGATCTATACATGTTTGTGTGAATTCGGGATCCTACAATCACCTACAAGAGAAAAAAGTATACTTCGCCTTTGTTGAACGTATAGTTCACCTACACACAAACGTGTATAGTTCGCCTAGTGACTTGCGGTATACTTCGCCTGTTATCCATGTTGTATACTTCGCCAATAAATGTTCAAACATATACTTCGCCCAAAACTGTTCAAATGTATACTCCGCCTAACAGTATTTGTATATGATAAGTGTAGAATACACATATCCGTTTATGCTTAAAAACAACCCAATTAAACCCAAAACAGACCAAATATGGCAAAATATGCTTGTATTTGTGTTTTGTGTGTGCAGGTACGGATATATCAAAAATCATAAGAAAACAATCAAAAACAAGCAAGCACGGACACAAGAACCAGAAGAGTACAAAGCCGAAGCCAGAAAAGCCAAGCCTTAGTCAAAATCAGCCAAGAAAAGTCAAAGTCAGTCAAAGATGGTCAAACAAAGTCAACACAAAAGGACAAATCCTCAAAATGTTTCACTTTGGTCCCTCAACTCTCACAAAAGTCCAAAAATGTCCCCTCCACCCTTATTGGGCCCAGGAAAGCTTAATGGGCCTCTATAAACCAAGGAAACCCTACCCGGATCCATAAGCCCATTAACCAAACCTACACCCTTTTATGAAACCACAAGGGCCAATCTTGCAATTCTCTAAAGTTATTTATAACTAAGAAAATAGAAAAGAGAACACAAGGACCATTTGTGCAAACTTCCCAAACCTATAATAGTTTTAACTGTCTAAAAATGGGCGCGAAACTCATTTACAGTTCACTCGTCGCCCACCTTTCACCCCCATGGTAAAATAGAGGGCAAATAGAAATTGAGGGTTCTATTGGTTAATTCAAGAGCTCGTTTACACAAAGGCAGGGAGAAGTTAGTCTAATCAAAGGATTCTTAAGCTCACTCTTAAGCTTAGGACACGTGGACATAGCAAAGAAACACAAGGAAGGTTGGATTTTATGCTAAATCACTCAGAGAACTAGCACAATGTCACATCAAAGGAATGTCACGCTGGCAATCCTTAATTGTGCACAATTTAATCCAACGTCCCACAACATAGATCAAATGATTGAAGGAAATGGAAGGCAGAGATTGAATGATTAGAGAGCAAGGCAAGAGGGCTGGAATCTTCTCCAAAAGGCTATAAATAGGCCTCACTTCTCACACACACACTATCTAGGTTTTTAGTAATTTTTTAGTCTAGCTTAAATTCGTATTTTTCTTAAATGTAATTTTCTTTTTTAAGTAATGTAACCAGTAACTTTTATTAATGAAATTTAGTTTAAATCATACATAAGCTCTATTTTCTTGATATTTAAAAGCTGTTTTAATAAGCCAAAATGTCTCAATAAGCTAAAAAAACTCATTTTAAGCTCTTTCAGTCTATAAGTTGAAAGAGAGCTTATTTTAATTCAGAATTAATCTTACTTAAACCTTAAATCAGTTTAAACTTACATTTAT
>BQNB010012765.1:11230-78537 GCA_026074375.1 Tanacetum coccineum | reverse complement strand
AATCAAAGAGAGGATTCGAGAAAGTCGTAAAAGTCAGAGAAGATTCATCACAAACGGGCACATCACACTCACTTTCATTATCAGAAAAATCCTTGGACTCACTTCGGATTGGGACAAGGTTCTCAACACTAGACTTTATTACTTCGTCCGATTCCATTTCTGGAATAGTACTAAGATTCTCGTCCCCCATACTTAGAGAGTACTCAGGTTCTTCGCTTGGTAAGTCGGGTGTGATTGCAATAACCGGAGAAATTTGAGGCGTATTATTCAAAGAAATAGAGCTCTTCTTATGAATAACTTTAAAATTCTTCAAACACTTTGTAAAACGAGTTCTACATTTAGGCGCATGCTCTACGATATTCTTTACTTCCTGTTTTTCCTTATCAAGACGTTGAGATTTCAAATTAATCGAGAGAAGTTTAGAATTAAGAGCTCTTTCAATTAGATCTTCAACATCATTATGCATACAATAAAGCTCTTTTTGTCGACAATCTTTAAGCAATTCTAACATCATTTCTTCTAGTTTTTGCTTTTGCTCCGCACTTGCTTTTGTGCCACACATTTCTTCAATAAGTTAATGAAAGTCGGAGTTTTGTGGTTGTTCTTCCTTTTCTTGAGCTGCTTGCCTTTGGGCAAGTAATTCTTGCTCTCTTTGAGCTGCAAGTATAGCCTCCTGCTCATGTTGTTGATTCATTCTTTCTGTATAAGCTTCCATCATTTTATAATGCTCATTCTTTGTTTCACTTTCAATAAAAGGAATGATTTCTAGAATTTCCTGAGGCTGATGATTGTCGAACTGCTGCGGGGGTTGAATTTGGTCAAAACCGAAAGAATTAGAATAATTGAAATTTTGGTTCATCGGTTGACACTGAAAAGTCGCATGAAGACCCCCGCAGTTTTTACAAACAAGATTTTGTTGTGAAAAATTCGGTGAAGTTAGTGGAAAATTATCAAAGTTTTGATCGAAACACGGGTTCTGATTGTAAACAAACAGAACTTGAGGTGGACAATCGTATCCATAATGAGCATCGTTTCCACATAACTCAAAAATATTCATCTCGTACTAGGGTTGTGGAGGGTAGTCGGAAAAATTGAGAGAATTCAGATTTGTATCATATTTACAATGAAAACAAATTCCTTCATAACGCATATTTCCACACCTTTCGCAATTACATTGTCGACAAATCGAACAGTCTAAAGGACCTCCACACCCGTAGCAACTAGGTTGGTAATATGAAGACATGTCGAAGAATTAAACAATATAGAGAATGAGAAGAAAGAATTAAAAGGATTTGAGGGTAAAGGAGAATATTTTTAGATTTTGAAAATGATTCATAAGAAAGGGAATTAAAATAAGAAAGAAAAATATTTTTGGTAACCGAAAGTCAAACGTGCACGGTAGCTCTTTAAAAATACGTACAAGAAAGCAAAGGAGTTGGCAAGCAGTGACACAAGACGGTTACTTTAGGTTTTTCTATTTATTTTTTTTGATTATTTAATATATATATATATATATATATATACAAAAATTGAGAAATTAAATATTTTTGTATTTTTATATTTATAAAATAGAAGAAAAATATTCACAAACGAAAAGCGATAACTTCACGAGGAAGGTTCTTCAAAACACTAATCTTCGAATCGAAACACGATAATCGTAACACACCTCCCCGGTAGTGGCGCCAAAAATTGATCACGTCTCCAATACACACTATATATATATAATATAATATATAAGTATATAAGGATAGTAACAATTATAGTATAGTAAGTATTTTCCGTCGGATTCTAGAAACAAACTTTTAACCAAAATTGTCTCAAAAACCTCCCGTGTGTGGGTGTAATCGTTTTCCCTCGACGAAGTGTGAATTGAAAATCGGTTAAGTCCGTGATCGCGCGTTTTGAATGGTTTAAAATGATTTTGATTTGGGTTCCTAAATCCTACTTGACATATTGATAAAGTAAATAAAAGCATAAAAACGAGCAAAGCAATAAAAACAATTAAACATGTAAAGCATTAAACAAAAATGAGTATTTTTAAAAACAGAACAAATAAGCAAGCATAATAAATTCAATATTAAAATTGTAAACTTCTAAAAATAAATCCTACCTTAAAAGAAATTATATATTATTATTTATTAATTATTATTATTATTTATTATATCCATTATTTTTATATAATATACTATACATATATATAATAATATATATATATATATATATATATATATATATTTTAATTTTTAAAAACTTTAATCTAAATAAATGTCGCAAATTAATAATCTCTAACTATTTTAAATTCGCTACTAATTACTAAAAACACTAAAATGGCAAATAAATCAACTAACTAAAATGGCAAACGTTTATTAACATCAAAAGATAAAAAACAAAGTCTACAACTAAGCATGTAAAAACAAATAGTCAAACATATATAAAAACGATAAAATAAATCTACACTAATTAATTGAAAAAGGATAGAAAGTGGAACCGAATTGAAGACCCGCAATTAAACGAATACCACCCGATTTATTTAGCTAAAGCAAATAATCAAATTCGGTCTAGCTAAATAAACCTTTAAGCTTCGTGCCTCATGAGATGACCGGTACAAAAACTAACAACTGTTAAACTTAGAACAGTTAACAATTACGAAAATGGCAATTACACTAAGTCTGTTACATTTAACCTTTTGGCCCATTTAGAATTCAACAGAGGTGACCCATGAGGGTAACTAAACATCTTACACATCCATCATATGATTGTTACATGTGCTTAAGCTTTTGGCTTAGTAGCGTGTAACGCGTGTTTGTTTTGATTGTTTAGTTTCGTGCAAGGATTTGGAATTTGCTTAAGCATCAAGTGAGTTTCATAACCCCACTTTTCTTATGATTTATTGGGGTGGAAATGATGCAATGTGTTTGGAAATATTTTGATTACTGTGATAATATGTCGTCAAAGATGCATGGACTATACGTGACTATTGTATGTTGTGTGCTACATGTTTTGTGATGTGATATTGAGAATTGTAAATTAAGTCAGGGGGGATCACCTACGGGTATCCATGGTCTGTTTAGTGGAAGGTACTGTGGCCTAGCGAGCAGGATGGTTACTTTGAGAGTATCCACAACCGGGGTTAAGGGGGTAACCATAGGGACCTTGGTACGATTGAGACGTCTTATAAATCGTTACTGGGAAATCGTGTAATTTGATTGTATTGGATTGGATTGTATTGGATTGGTTGTGCATGCTAGCCTGTATGATAGTTCATTTATTGTCCTGCAATGTTTTCTTTATTATCACAGTAATGCGTAGTTGGATTTTTATCGTGTCTTAAACCTATGACACTCACCAACTTTATGTTGACATTTTAAGTATCATTTTTAGGTGAGTATCATGATGATAAGAAGGATGTTAAGAAAAGTGGCTAGAGAGACCCTAGGCATTGCTTGTGGAGTTGTCTTTTCTAGTCTTTTCAGTTATGACATTTGTTTTGCTTGATACTTGTTTGTTGGAGATTGTTAGTATTTGGATCATTTTGTTTCGTGTATGACATTACTTTAGTAATGCAAGACTCCTCTATCTTGTGTTGGGTATTGTCATGACACATAGTGTCCATTTGATTATTTCTTTCATTTAGATTTCTCTATAGTAGACACCATTGTGTTGTGATGATATCCATGATGTTACGCCTCGTGTTTCCGCCTAGGCGGGGTGTGACAGATTGGTATCAGAGCCTTTGGTTATAGAGAAGTAGGTGGTTGAGCCTAGACTATAACCTAGGGGTCCTTCATGTAGATGCATTTAGGGCTTAAGTGTTTGATGCTATAACTGCTATGCTTCCCCTCTATTTTTGCATAGCTTATATATCTCGTATTTTGCTAAGTTGTCATTGAGTTATTTTGCCTACCCTTATCTGGTATGATATGTATTACTTTCTTAGTATTTTAGCTATGTTTTCCCCCACCCGTAAGAAGTCTCGTTGGGGAACCATTTTCCCAACTGGACTTAAGCGTTATAAGGATCCATAAGAGGAGCCTCTTGTGGAACCGAAGGAGATAGGATAGTTGATCGTTTGTCGGATGCGCGTAGTAGCAGGTGGACCCGCAGAAGTCGGGTGATTTTTTGTAGAGGCACCATAGTCAACTCCCAAGCGTGGCCCAGATAAGTTTATATCCATCCTTTTCTCCGTCATGTTGTTATGATTATTCTTTCGGATATTTCGTATTTTGGGAGATTTGCGGATTTTCGTTCATTTATGTTGTTTTGATTTTATTTTGATATAAGTAAGTAGTTAATTGATGAAGCATCCTTTATGTGTTAAGTTGGAGTGGTTTAAGTTGTGCAATGTGGTATATGTGCTCATATGCGAATTATTATTAAAATGGGTAATTTTGGAAGTAAGTACACGTATAAAGGGAGGCACTTATAATTATGGTGGCCAACATAATTATAAAGGCATCAACACGCTTAGACTTGTGCATGATTACTTTATTTGTGTTGTTGTTAAGGTGGTAGTGTAATATGTTTTCCTTTTTAATATGTTTATTAATGATAAAGATGGTGGTATGGGTAGATAATTTTTCTCTTACCCTAATTGGAGGATATGTTAAGTTCAGTTGTATAGATAGTAAGTTTGCCCTTTTATCTAGTAATTGTGGATACCTAGTATTGCTATTATAGAGTTTGCTCGGTTGTTTGTTCAGATTTCCTAAGTCTAAGCTTAGCATCCCTTCATCGTACTTTGTTACTAAGAATACCCGATTTTTCCCATTCTACGTCTTGATGTATATTGGTTTTTCGGATATGCTCTTTCGGATATAGGCGCGTTTCGTTAGTTCTTTCGTTGCATTGATTACTCGTATGAGTATCAAACGTTTCTTTTAAGCACTAATTGTTCTTAACATATTAGTGTGTATCATTACTCCCTGATTAGCTATATCCCATGGTTTTCGAAACCGTTGCGACGTGTTAGTATCAATGCTTTTCGGTTTGCGTTGTCGATCATTATTTGGATAAGACTTAGTTTTCATTTTGGGTACTTAACGTCTTGCAATGAGTTTTCTTATACGAGTCATTTGATTTTATTTTGAGTTATGGTTTCTGGTATTTTCTTTCGTTTCAAAACATTAGAATTGTGTTAGGTCTGTACGGTGTTTTACAATCCCTTTGGTCTTTGGTTCTTTGTTTGAGTAACATATTTTATAATTGATGTCTAATTATAAAAATCCTTTGGAAGTATTGTATCGGTGTTTGGAGGAAACTGTATATAAAATGATATTTGTAAATAGATTTTATTTTATTATATAAAAAAAGGTTTAAAGTAATTCTTAGTGGTAAGGTACGATACACCATTAGATAACTATCTCCAGATTTTAATGACACCCAGAATGAATTTTTCAAAGATTACATTTAAGACAATATTATTATTATTTAAAATAATTTTATACTTAAAGTGACTTTCTAAATTTAAATTGATTTTTATAAAAACAAAATTTAATTTGGTCTTTCGAGTAAAGTCGATAATTGGTATAAGAATTTCCGTCTTTCGTATTGATATTTTTTTTATGTGTTCATTTGTCATGGTACGCATGTTGATTTTCTTTCGTTTGCGCTTTCACTCGGTGCATATACGTATCCTTTCTTTCAAAGGATTCTTATGTCATTTGATCCACGTCTAATTGCATATGTGGAACCTCCTATATGCACTCTAGCCTTTGACTCGCTATTCGTTTGTTATCCTATTCGATTGTTCGTAACCCTTAGAGTTCGTTGATACCGTTGAGTCGTGGAAGCTTTGATGTGATTGTGGGAATGGACTGGTTGTCCAATGTGGATGTTTGTGATAGTATGTTATGAGAAGGTAGTCAGAATACCGTTGGAAGGTGATGAGATACTTTGAGTTCATGGGGAACGTACCTTGGGAGCCGCCAAAGCCCTAATGAATGCTAAGATAGATGAACCTAGGATAAGTGTCATAACCATGGTGAGAGATTTTACTGATGTGTTTCTGGAAGACTTGTTGGGGCTACCACCGCAACGACAAGTTGAGTTCCGCATAGATTTTGTTCATGGAGTGACGCCAGTCGCGAATAGTATCCATAGTATAGCACTCGGAAATGCAAGGAATTGTCTGAAACCTTTAGAGTGGAAGACATAAGGGTTTCATATGACCTAGTCATTTTCCATAGGGAGCACCTGTATTGTTTGTTAAGAAGAAGGATGACTCTTTTCGTATGTGTATTGATTATAGGAAATTAAACAAGTTGACTGTTAAGAATCGATATCCTCTACCTAGAATTGACGACTTATTTGATCAACTACAAGGTTCACGTTTCTTTTCCAAGATAGATCTTCCGTTCACGGTTATCATAGCTCGGAGGTACTATCGAGGATGATATCCTAAAACCAGCATTTAGAACAAGGTTGGACATTTTGTGTTTACCAGTTATGCCTTTTGGATAAACCAATGCCTCAGCGAGTTTTATGGATCTAGATGAGTCGAGTCTGCAAAACCGTATTTAGATATAGTTTCATCAGTGTTTTCATGATGACTCATTTAGATTTACTCGAAGTCGAAGGAGGAGCATGAGGTGCATTTGAGGTTAATTTTAGAATTATTAAGGAAGGAGAAGTTGTATGCTAAATTCTCTAAGTGTGAGTTCTGGTTGCAAGAAGTGCATTTCCTTGGTCACGTGGTCAACCAGAATGGTATTCACGTGGATCCAAGTAAGATTGAGGCAGTAAAGAATTGGAAAGCTCATATACACACCGTTCTGAATCGATCATTTTTGGGTCTAGCGGGTTATCTACGGCATTTTACGCAAACTTATCTAAGATTGCTTAACTCTTACTTCGTGAATCAAAAGAACCTAAAATGTAGTGTGGGGTGTGAAACAGAAGAGGCTTTCCAGGACTTTGAAAAAATAATTTATGTGAAGCACCGTATTGTCACTTCTCGTTGGAGTTGAAGGATTTTGTAGTTTATTATGATGCTTCGAATCAGGGGTTGGGTTGTGATGCTTATGCAGAGAAACTAAGGTGATTGCTTTATGCGTCAAGACCGTTAAAGGGTTCACGAGAAGAATATTACAACAGGATCTTGAGTTAGGGGCAGTGGTGTTTGCTTTAAAATTTTGGAGACATTATTTATATAGTACGAAAAGTGTTATTTACACGGATCACAAGAGTCTCCAACATATATTTTATCAGAAGGAGCTGAATATGCGTCAAAGGAGATGGATCAAGTTATTTAGTGATTATGAGTGTGAAATTTAATATCACCCGGGTAAAGCGAATATGGTGGCGGATGCACTAAGTAAGAAGGAAAGGGTGAAACCTAAGAGGGTGCGGGCGATGGCAATGACTATTCAGTCTGGAGTGAAAGGAATGATATTGGCAGCTCAGGGTGAGGCATTTGATCAGGAGAATGTAATGGATGAAAGGTTACATGGTTTAGATCAGCAAATGGAGAGGAAAGGAGACGAAAGTTTTTACTTCATGAATCGAATATGGGTTCCGTTGGTAGGAGGTATGAGAACAGTAATTTTGGATGAGGCTCATAAGTCCAAGTATTCTGTACATCCTGGAGCGGATAAGATGTACTATGACCTTCGAGATATGTACTGGTGGCCGGGAATGAAGAGGGATATTGCTACCTATGTTAGCGAATGTTTAACTTGTGCAAAGGTGAAGGCTGAGCATCAAAGGCCTTTGAGCTTATTACAACAACCAGAGATACCTGAATGGAAGTGGGAAAACATCACCATGGACTTCATCACTAAATTACCTAGAACCAGGAATGGGCACGATGCAATATGGGTTGTAGTTGATAGATTGACCAAATCAGCACATTTTCTGGCAATACGTGAAGATTATAGTACGGAGAAATTGGCAAGGTTGTACACCGATGAAATTGTCGCGCGTCATGGAGTGCCTGTGTCAATTATTTCGGATTGAGATGCACGGTTTACATCACCTCTCTGGCAGACATTTTAGAAAGCCTTAGGAACGCGATTGGATATGAGCATGGCTTATCACCCTCAGACAGATGGACAGAGTGAGCGTACAATTCAGACGTTAAAGGACATGTTAAGGGCATGTGTGATAGACTTTGGTGGCAGTTGGGATGTCCACCTACCGTTAGCTGAGTTCTCTTATAACAACAGTTATCATACTAACATTCGGTGCGCTCCGTTCGAAGCACTATATGGAAGAAAATGTAGGTCACTTGTGTTATGAGCGGAAATTGGAGGTGTTTGACTGGACCGAATTGGTGCAGGAAATGACTGATAAAGTAGTGGTTATAAAAGAGAGTCTCTAAGCGGCGTGGGATCGTATGATGCTAAATGTGTCGCCTTGGAAGGGCGTGGTTCGTTTTGGGAAGAAGGGTAAGTTAGCTCTGAGGTATGTAGGGCCATTTGAGATTCTTGAAAGGATCGGTCCTGTAGCTTATCAGTTAAGGTTGCTCGAGGAATTGAGTGGTGTACATGACACGTTTTTACGGTCAAGAAACTAAAGAAGTGTTTGGCAGATGCTAGCCTGCTGTGTATTGAATGAAATTAAGGTTGAACAAAACTCTTCGTTTTGTAGAGGAACCTGTTATGTGATTATGGACCGTGAAATTAGAGTTTAAAACATAGCCAAAATTTATCAATTGTGAAGGTTCGTTGGGTCAATGCGTGGTCCCGAGTTCACTTGGGAGTGCGAAGATTATATGAAGTGTAAGTATCCTCAGTTGTTTGCTGATCGTGCTGATGAGACAGCTACTTAAATCTCGAGACGAGATTTCCTAAAAGAGTGGATACTGTGACAACCGAGATTTGAGCAGGTTAGTTTATATCTTTAGATTGGGCTAAGAGTTCAGTTTATGTGTTTAGGTGTGGTGATATGTGATTTTATGTGTGCTAAGTGGGTTAAGTAATGTGCGTAATATCATTTGGAAGTGTATAGGCATCTCATTTTTGTGTGAGTTTGTGTTTGGTGATGAGTATTCCATTTGTTTACGTTTAGTGATAATAGAAAGGAATGGCGTATTGCATGTAATGCTACGTCAATAGTTGGATGATTTAGTGATAAGCGTTTATGAGAATTATGTCATTTTAGAAATGAAATAAGTGAGTGAAATATAGAAGTTAGTGGCAAACTTTCTAAAAATAGAAAGTGGTTTGGTGAAACGAAAGTTATTTTTAGAAAGGTTAGTAAGTAGCGTTTAAGTAAAAAAGTTTAATCAAATTAGCTTAGGTTTTTATAAAAACTTAAGGAAATGAAGTAAATTATAAAATATATATAATTATAAAGGGTGCGTCCGGTTTAGGGTTTAAAGAAAAAAAATATTTTTTAGGCTTATTTGAGTTGGGCTAGGACTAGAAGGAAATAGTTATAAAATCAACTTGGCCCATCCCTTTTCCCTTCTTCTTGTTGCCGTACAATTGAAGTCCCAAAACCCTAAGGAAGACAAAAAATTTGATCAAGAAATCTAGGTGTTAGATCGTGTTAATTCAAGTAAGATCGTTAGGTATGTTCTTCTTCTTTGTTTATTCTTTTAATTCATGTAACATAATTTATGATGGATAATTAGGGTTTCATAACATCTGTAATTAATGATATAATAAACATGTTATAATGATTAGGGTTTAATTAGAAGCTTATGGGTGTAATTGGTTAGGTTTAATTCGCGTTAAAACTTGAATTAGGGTTTGGCAGAATTAGGGCTGTGTTGTTTTGATGATAGAAACGAATATTGATATGTTTCTGGAGTCTATGAATAAGCCAAAAGAGTCTACTTTCCATAAAATCCGGCCTCGAAAGTTTTTAAGGTCGGGAAGTCATTCAAATGTTGGTTACACTAAAAGTTGTCAAAACAGTAAATACGGGTCAGATTTAGGTCATGTTTGTGAGGGTAAAACCCTAACTTAAAATTCGAATTGAGCTTAGCCCTTCTACAGTAGTTAAGTTCCATATGTATATAGAGAAACCCCAGAAGGATACCTTCTAATTTTATGTCTAAGTATGGTTAATAAGTCCAAACTTTTTAGTGTGCAATCAGATCCGAATTGGGACTGTTTTGAAGTTTTGATTTTTCTTAGGAGTATGTGCTGAAAATTGCTTTTGGAAATCGAAGGAGTTCTTATACTCATAAATGAACATGGGTGATTTTTGGTATCAAAGCAATAATCAAAACCTTAGCCATACTAATAGATAAAAACAAAACTAGCAAAGCAAGAAAACTAACCAAGAACATCAAAAAACAACACAATAAGGAATCAAGAACAGACATGTAGAATATGTGTATTATCTAAACACTTAACCAGTCAATGAATAAACTAGAGAGAGAAAGAGATAGAAGGAAGGTTTCTTGTAAGAGAAAGAAAGAAAGAATATTAGATTACTAGTATGTGTGAGAAATGAAACCAACCAACACCCTCTCCAAGCTATGGAGAGGGTATTTATACATCATATGGCCGGTTGGGCTCTGGCTTCCATGGGCTTTGGTCTAACTAGCTTAATAATGTTCCTAAAACTATATAAGATCTACGAGCTACCTATTCTAGGAGTAACCAAGACTTTTCTTAATTCCTAACAATCTCCCCCTAAGGGAGGTCACTTCTTTTTATAAAAATCTTTAACTTAGCATTCTATGAATGTCTTCGGTCTTTGCTCGTGGTCTTGAATTTTGTCTTTCAACTTGTGATATGCGTAGTGATCTTTAGACGTTAGGCTTGAGCTTGTTTCTTTAAGCTTGAATTGCATGCAATCTTTGAGTTTCTTGAGATCATCAGCCGAATATAATCTTTAATCATCATCTTGTGTACTTGTGACTTTTGGATCGACATGCTCATACTTTATTTGATCTTGAAAGCTTGTATATTCATCTTTCTTGAAGTTCTTTAACTTTAACACTTCGTCACTTCAAGAAGGACGTGTAGTATCAGAGTAGCGGAAGTCTTTGAAACATGTACTTTAGCTTTCATAATGTCTTTACATATGTTGGTCGAGTATGAGCATGTGGCTATAAATCTTTGACTCTTGTTGGAACCAGGTACATCCATGTCTATCTTTATATAAATATGCAATAAATTAGTTAGCAATAAATCTGGTGGACGAATATGGCTTTGTCATTCGCTCGTGTTTGGTTGGATTAACCTTTGAATCCGTGAGGACCAACTTGTGATCAGGTAGATTCAATTTAAGAAGAATCTCCTTGACAGGATTTCCAGCTTGCAGTATTGAATCTTTCTAACACATATGTATTAGATTCATCGTACTCAGTTTGTTCTCATTACCAGACCATCTCAAAGCAGACAACATGATAAAAGTGAACCAGTGAGTTACTGTCTCACCAATTGAATCAAAAAGTGATTTGAAAATCAATCAATGTGTCACTTGCTAAAGTGGTTTTGCGACACATCAAGAGTTTTATGCATTTCAAAATTTGTCAACCGTCAATTCATAGTCTAGACCGAATTGATATCCAGTGTCACAAGTTTGATCCATATAGGATCTTACAAGTCACCTACCGCAGAGCTTGTTTGATGTTGGCTCTGGAATGATTTCCATCGTCATTGTGATTACTTAAGTATCACTATGATGTTTTGGAAATATCATAAGGATAATGCGTAGGACTCTTAAGATATTACTTGTTTTCACATTGCGTGGGAAACAAGTTTATTTTGAATTAGTGTCCTAAAGAGATTTATGGATGTTCTCTTTATTGGCTCTAGACTCAATAGTGCACATTTAGTTTTAGTAATCGGAGGCTGGAGCTGATTGCCACCTTTTCAATATCAACAGTCTCGGAGTGAGAAAGTCAATAAAAATGTGTGTAATCTCCGTGAGTTTTGAAACAAGAGTCTTTTCGACCTTGAGTGGCTAGGGAGGGTTGTGCATTGCATCACTGGGTCCATGATGACTATCTTCAATACCAGACAACAGCTTAGTGTTTTTGATAGCATATGTATTGACCCGGTTTATGTCTCAGTGTAAGAAGGGCTTCTTTCTTTTCACCCTTTATCTTAACTTTTCTTTTTCATTCTTCAACCCTTTCAATGCTTACCGAGACTTCATCACTAACACCTTGTTGGGTTTATTCTAGTGTTGGCTCTATCTTAGTCGACATTATCCCCTTTCTTACTTTTACTCCTTTTGTATCATTGATGTTCGAGGTCATAAGGGACTTCTACACGAAGTTTTACAACTCCCTAGGCAGTGTACCAAATCGTTGTAGTGTAGTATAGGCAAGACTCGAGGGTTGTTATCGTTCTATTGGGGAATAGGTTGGGAAGGCTTGATCATGGTCTAATAGAATTCTAGGGTTTGAGAGAAGATTATTTTTGTGTTTTTATATTTATAAGAAAGCCCTTTATGAAATCATGTGTGTGCTGCAAGTGATTTATTCTGTGGGTGCAGTCCTAAGGGCAACGTAAAAAACAGGCCAAGCACTTCCGCCTATACACTATGCAAGACAAAAACTATGACCGAGGCTCAAGCACATTACACTACAACGGAAAAAGAATTACTTGCCGTAGTGTATGCTTTCGAGAAATTCCGGCCATATCTTGTCTTGTCCAAAAGCATAGTGTATACGGACCATTCGGCTCTCAAATACTTGCTTGCTAAGCAGGATGCTAAGCCAAGATTGCTCCGGTGGATTTTGCTGCTCAAGAATTTGATGTTCGTTATCCGTGATAAAAAAGGAGCAAAAATCACGCCGCGTGACCACCTTTCTAGACTTGAAATCCCCATCAAGAGTGATATCGAGAAAAAGGAAAATTACGGAAACATTTCCTCTCGAGACACTTTGGGATGGGTTACCTTATCGTGGTGATGATAATGCCCCATGGTTTTGCCAATTTTGCAACTAACCATGGCGGGAATTTAGTGATCAAAGGAATGTCGTCTCAGCAGAAAAGAAAGTTTATCAAAAGACTCAAACACTACTTTTGGACGACCCCTTCTATTCAAGATCTGTGCTGACCAGGTAATTAGGCGTTGTGTTTCAGGGCAAGAAGCTTTCGACATTCTTAAAGCTTGCCACAGTGGACCCACTGGGGGACACTACGGTGCCAATTACACCGCTAAAAAGATCTTCGACTCAGGATTTTATTGGCCCACAATCTACAAGGATGCCCATGACTTTGTTACCCGATGTGACATTTGTCAACGTCAAGGCAAAATTTCGCAACGGGATGAGATGCCACAAAACTCTATCCAAGTTTGCGAAATCTTTGACATGTGGGGCATTGATTTTATGGGGCCGTTCCCGTCTTCAAGAGGGAACAAATATATATCTAGGCATGTCCCGATTACTTATTCGAAATGGTTTGAAGACAAAAGCGCGTCCCCACCAATGACCACCCGAGTTGTTTGCAAATTTCTTAAATCTCTCTTCGCCAGATTCGGTGCCCCTCGTGCAATCATAAGTGATCGCGGAACCCATTTTTGCAATGACCAATTTGCAAAGGTCATGCTTAAATACGGAGTCACTCATCGTCTCTCCACCGCGTATCATCCACAAACAAGTGGACAAGTTGAGGTATCCAATCGTGGTTTGAAACGAATTCTTGAAAGGACCGTGGGCGAAAATCGTGCCTCTTGGTCAGATAAATTAGATGACGCACTTTGGGCTTTCCGCACAGCTTACAAAACACCCATCGGGTGTACTCCATACAATTTAGTGTACGGGAAGGCATGTTCCATCTTCCTATTGATCTCGAGCACAAAAGCTTACTGGGCCCTTAAACATACCAACTTTGAGATATCAAAACCGCGTGATCACAGGAAAGATTCAACCAACCGAACTTAATGAACTTCGTGATCATGCCTATGAAAATTCTTTGATTTACAAAGAGAAAACAAAGAGAATCCATTACTCCAAGATCAAAAACCGGGTTTCAACAAGTCAGTTGTGTCGAGTCCTCCTCTTAACTCTAGATGAAGATTTTCCTCTCGGCAAGCCTTAAACCCGCTGGAGTGACCATCACTGTAACCCAAGTTTTTCCATATGGCACTGTCGAGTTATCCCAAAACTCCAGGCCAAATTTCAAAGTAAATGGTCACCGTTTGAAGCACTACTTTGGAGGGGACGTACCACAATTGGTAGTCCCAGATCTCCAGACATTCCCCATGGACCAATAAATTCAGGTGACGGGTCAAGCATAGCGACCTTAAACAAGCGCTTCGTGGGAGGCACCCCATGCTTATCGTAGTATTATGTAGAAATGAATAAGTGTTTTCTTGTTGTGTGGAGGCTCGCCTCTTCCATTACCCATGTTCCGTGTTTGTGTTGTGAATTGTCCAGGATTGCCCGGATTGTGTAGACTCCCGTACTTGTATTTTTTTCAAGAGTTTCACATCCTCAGCTTCATTTTGGGAATCCAGTATCCAAATCTAATCGACTAACGTTTTATCTTTTGGCACACTTCATAAATGGCCTTAGATTTACGTAGGTACCCCTTTGAAACATCGAGGACGATGTTTAGTTCTAGTATGGGGGGGATCTTCGATTTGATTTTGCCTGCAGCCGTTGTTATCACGTAATCCCGTTTTTATCGCCAAATTTTTGCAAAAATAGCAAAAAAAAAATTTTTTTAAAAATTAAAAATTTTCAAAAATAAAATAAGTGATTTTGGTCACAGTTATCGATCTCCCTTAATAGGTAGAATGAGAAAAATTTTGACTCAATCGGGCCGTGTTGAGCCCTAGCTAGTTTCCCCGCTTATAGGCTAAGCTTTCACGATTCTGTGTTGAATTTAATAAGGTTAAGAACAAGAAGATGATAGAGTTAAATATAAGTTTTATGTGTGTGAAGCAAGATTCTTCTAAAACTTATATGAGTAACTTGGCTTTTTCCTCCCATTATTTTCTAATATCCACCTAATCATACGTGCTCAATGTTCAATTCACTAAGTCAACGATGTTTTTAGAAAAAGCTTCAAATTATGTAACTTTGATTCTTTAAAGCGAGGTTTTTCTTCTAAGTCATTTGAAAGCGTTAAAATGCCAAAGACAGCATTAATGAAATCTATGAATGCAAAAATGCATGAATATTGGAAATTAATGCCAATGAAGCATACATTGAGTATATGGAGCAAGTAAAATGAAGTGTCATGATATCCCACACCCGCTAACCACGAGGTGGGGGTTTCAAACTACGACAATCTTTACTTCTAGAGGGATTTGGATGTGTTGTTATTATCTCACCAGGAAGCGAGGTTAGGTGGGGGTTCCAACTAAGAACACCTATCCTTAGCCATATTAGGAAGAAGGTGTTTGATGTGGATTTCCCACAACGCTAGCAACGGGTGGTTTTTTTAAACGAAAGAACACCGGTCTTTGGTTTGAGATATCCTACTAGGGAGCGAGGCTAGGTATGTGTCCAAGACTAAGCAACGCATTCCAGCTTTAAGAACTTATGATTCTGATGGATAAAGATGTTGCCAAAAAGTTCTACAGTTAAATTTCGTTCTTTAAAATCAAGTTAACAAAGGGCCTAATAAGTTGTTTAGCTTTGAGTCAGTGAATCATCTTGAATTACGACTATGGAAATAAAGTTGATCTATGGTTGAGTTTGATATGAGTGACACACATTTAATCTCATAAATCCATGTTGGAGTTTAAAAGTTCACAAGTCATAAGTAATGGAGTGCTTAACATTTAGACATATATTGACAAATGACTTGTTTAATTGCTTGGTATTATGGATCTAGTGAAAAAATCGGGGACGATGAATTTTATCCGTCAGGACATCCGTAGATTATTCTATGGACGCTACTCATTCTATATCCTAGTGTTTATAAATAAGAGAAGTCAAACCGCAATTGTCAAGAAAAGAAAAAGGAAAAATCAAAAATATTAGGGATAGTTAGTGTACATAATAAAAAAAATATTTTTTTAGGTGAAAACGGTGACTGTCGAAGCTAATGAATCTTTAGCTTCTCCTTGACGAACACTTAGCTACTTTTCGAGGTTATTAGTCGAGGGGGATTAAGATTCTTGGTTTCTTGAGTGTTTACTTCATAACATTGCGTGAGGACACGGCAATACCCTAGTATGGGGGATTTTGGTATGTGCTTAATTACACATACCATTTTCCATTAAAAACGGACTTAAAAGACTAAAAACGTACCAAAGATACATTGTATTTGTATGTTTTGCATTTGAATTGTGCAGGAACGGATATTCAAAAAGAAAGCCAAAGACGACCAAACCAAGCACGGGATGGAAAAGACAAAGTCAATCCGAAGCCAAAGTCAGTCAAAGTCAAAAGTCAGCCACATGAAGAAAATACAACTTAAGGGACTAAAACTGCCAAACCTCAAGTTGTATTACAAGAGTTAAAAGACAAGGGTTGAAATTGCAAACCGGGCAAAGTTTGTTATAAGAAATGAGGGGCCAAAGCTGCCAACCTCCCCAAACTCCATCTTTCCCGCCCAAACAAAACCCAGGTACAGAGTAGGGATGTCTTCCCATACTTCTCCCCTGCAAAACCACTCAACACCCTAGATAAATCATTTCAACCACTCCTCTATCAACCCCCCAGCTGTATAAGTGCCATGTTGGCAATCCCTCACCATTCCCAAGTATTTTCGATGGCTGTGATTGACTCTAAAAAAGCAGAAAAGAAATTGAAGGCTGGGATTTGTTTTAGAATCACCTCACACAACAAACACACTTGGTTTTTGTCTCTACAAAGAAACACAGAAGAAAGAGGAGAAGAGAGTCCAAGAAACCAAGACCTTAATTCATTTTAGTATAAATAGGGCCATTGTAACCCAAGTTAAGAGTTAGTTTTTTAATTTTTAATATAACTTAGCTTATTTTCAGTTATTTACAGCTTTTACTTTCAGCTTTGTAACACTTTCAAGTTTTAATGCAAATTTGAGATTTTTAAGTCAATTTACAATTCCAAGTGTTAAGTTTCTTTATTGTGTTGTTTTGTGTTCAAAAAGCTCTCAGTACAGCTTGTTTATAAGCTGCTTTCATTAAGTAAATTTAAAAAGTCAAGTAGTTAAGAGAAAATCACTCTCAAATACACCACAGCTTATTTTATGGATGATAAGCCAGTTCTGGATGGGCTTATGGACATTACTAGCTTGTCTTTGACAAGCTAGAGCTTGTAGATCAGCTTGTAAAAGCTTAAGCAGCCCTGTTTAAGCAAGGGTGTTGTAAGTCTCTCTTTTTCTCGATTTTCTTACTTATTGTAGAACTACTTATAGAGCTTATTTGTTACTTATATTTGCTTATTTGTGCTTTATTATGTTGTTTAGTACTTACCCTGCTTAGATTTCAGTTCAAAAGTGATTAGTGCAACTTTCTTAGTTAGTACTGTTAGTTCATTTAATAAAACTGTTAGTTTTGAGTTAATACTGTTAGATTAATTTAGCTTATTAAAGTGCTTATCACTGATTGAAATCTATTCATAAGTACCTTATTTTGTCATTTGATAATCTGTTTTTAACAAATTAGAATCCAATAAGCTTGAAATAAAATGACTTTTGAAAACTTTAAGAGGTTTTTAGAACTAGCGGTACTAACTTTTAACTAGCGGTACTAACTTTTAAAGCTAGCGGTACTAACTTTTAGTTAGTACCGGTAGTTCACCAATTTTTGATCTCACTTTTAGGATAGTTAGATTAGGTTTTAGGTTATGATTTTTTGAGCATAAGCTCATTGGAGGGTGAACTAAATCTGTTTGAGGTTTGTTTAAAGTTTTGAGCTTATTTCAGTAGCTTATTTTAGGTCTAAAAGTGCTTATTTTCATTAAAATCCAAAAAATAGTAGTGTAGTCATTTGTGCTTATTGTGCTTATTTCAGTGGCTTATTTAAAAAAGTGAATAGGTGGGCTTAATAAGGACTCATTAGTGAGCTTATTTCCAAAAGCCCACTTTTCAGTTTGGCTTATTGGTGATTTTAGCTTATTTTGAATTTGGCTTATTTAAGAAAAAGTTAGAGTTTACTACTTTTTGATGCAAATTGAGTTAAGTTAAGTTGTGTTTGGTTGAAAAAGCTTTTTGGAATCAGATTAAGCAACATATAAGCTTTCCAAAACATCTCTCCTTTTTGAATTTGAGCTTATTTTGAGTTTGTAGTGTCCAAAATACCAAAAACTAAAAGTTTAAGCAACTTTCTGCATCAGCAGCTTAATTGGCTTTTTTGGAGCTTATAAAGTGCTTATTTTCGCAAGGTGTCTTTATTAAAGTTGCTTAAAAACATGTTGTGAACAACTTTCGTGTTTTGCGTTTTGGCTAAAAACGACTTTTTAAAATCAGCACTTTTTGGGGACTTGGGCTAAAACTACCAGTACTAACTTATAACTAGCAGTACTAACTCCAAGTTAGTACCGTTAGTTAATACTGGTAGTACTGTTGTTAGTACTGCTGAGTTCCTCCTGTTTATTTAGCTTAATTGCTTTTTGAATTTGCTTATTTAGAGTTAGCTTAGCTTATTTGATTTGTCTTAAGTTTATTTGAGCTTATTTCTGTCTTAGAGTAAAAGTTTTAAGTGTTTTTACCATTTCTAGCTTCAAGCCTGCTCTAGCTTATTTTCCTTACTTCTCTTCTCGTGTATTTACTTAGTAGTGTTAGTGCCTCATCATATCATCGTCATATTCAAACATCAATCA
Source organism: Tanacetum coccineum (assembly GCA_026074375.1). Classification (NCBI taxonomy): domain Eukaryota; kingdom Viridiplantae; phylum Streptophyta; class Magnoliopsida; order Asterales; family Asteraceae; genus Tanacetum; species Tanacetum coccineum. The sequence continues at coordinate 59,921 of BQNB010012765.1, read as the reverse complement.
TCAATCCGTCATTCGATTTTCCATTCAAGCCTCGTTGGGACATAACGACCCGGGAACTCATACTTCCGGTTTCATATATATTTTATTTAGTGAATTTTGACTTCTTGCCTTGGTCAAAGGTATTTGGTTGAGTGTTTGCTTATATATTATATATATATATATATATATATTATATCATCGAACCAATTTTTGGCGCCGTTGCCGGGGAGGCTGTGAAAACGAGTATCGTTACGTTTGACAATTTGTGTTTGAATCTGTGAATATTTTCTTCAAAAAAAAATAAAAAGTACAAAAAAATATTTTTCATTTTCTTTTATTAGTATAATTATCATATAAAAAAAACCAAAAATATAAAAACATTGTCCATAAAAAAGAAATAAAATTCACAAATTGGTAAAAATACCAAAATATAATATTCTCAATTGAGGTATTATCATAATAACTTCCGGTGAACTTGTTGGTTCCCAACTCGAACAAAAGATTCAAAAACTTGTCATTTGTGTCTCTTACGACATACGGCTCACCTTGAAAAGTTAAACAAGCTAAAAAGTGGGTATAAGGAGGGTTGTTCCGAGGAACTACGACCCGAAAGGAGAAATAAGCTTCGCGCTATTCCTACTCCTCCGCTCACCTGTGCGTTTATCGGCTGATTTACCAAGATTACAAGAAATCTCGGAAAGGATTTCAAAAATCTTCATATCCCCTATCTCTATATCCCGGGTGGGGGGGGAACTTCATTCCAAATGATTTTGAAGATCTGTTCCTACTCAACATTCAAGAAAAGCTCAACCATCTCCCAAAGACAGACAAGACTAGTCTTCACAAAAGCAGTCAAACATGTGGATAAAAACCTGGTGATCAAGAATCGTGTGGGAGACTTACAGCTCGGGATTGAAAGTTATCAAACAAAGATCAACCTTGAACGTCCAAATTGGGATGCAGCAGACTATTACTTCAAAGAAGATTATAACGCATTGTCCAGCCAAGACCTTGTCTATAGAACAGAAAATGATCAAAACAGTTAATGATGCTGAATGAGCTACACAATTTAGTGATGGAGACGTTGACAAGAGTAAATGGAAAATTGGACCACATGGATAAAGACTTCATCTTATTAAAGTACATAAGGCATGGAGACTAGGAAGTGGTCAGAGGATTACAAGAGATAGAAGCAAAGACTTAATTCACTGCAATCGAGAAAAGACCTACAGATCAGAAGGATCTATGAAGTCTTAGAAAGCTTGTTGGAAGGAAGAATAAGAGAATATTGAATACAGGCAAATCAACAGAAACAACGTGAACGACAACGTCGTTTACAATCAAAAGATCAACTTTATTTCTTATGTGAATAATATACCTTGTACAGTAGTAATAATTAATCTTTTGATGATGAATGTAGGAGTAATTTATATCCCTCAACGTTTGAGGGGAGCATTAGATGTTTCTACACGACTCGAATTAAGGCAACACACTTTTCTCCCAAATTTTTATGACATATTTAATCAATTGATATCCAAAATGTCAAAGGGTTTAAAATTTTGATAATTTGGGAGAAAATGTGAAAAAATATATGCATAAAATAATAACTGTATTATTAGACTCATATACTCCGACCCAAACTGCTAATCAATTTTCGAATACCAAAGCACATTTTTGATGGGGAAGGTTTCTAAAAAAAAAAAAACGATCGAGTACTAAACGCTTTGATATTTATATCAACAAGTACCTTTAATTGAATTTTCAATTGGTTTTATGAAAGGAGAACTGTACCAAAAGAACCGATCAAGGTGCATTTACTTAATTGAGTTATAGAGGTTGTAATGGTTAGGTACAATCCGAATGATCCAGACCATAACCGGAGGGATCTACCCAAGGACAATCCACTAGTTAGTGTAGAAGTCCTAGCGTGTTTGACAATGTAAAAGGAGTAAAAGCGAGAATTAAGTGGAAAAAGTGTCCGACTGAGATTTGAGCTAAGTACTGGAATAAACCCACAAGGTTCTAGTCATGAAGTTTCGGTAAAGCACTGAAGGGTTGAAGAATTAAAAGAAATTATAAAGATAAAGGGTGTAAGAGAAAGAAGCCCCCCTCTATTCCACTTTAGGCAGAAACCTGTCTATTTCATATGCTAAGCCAGAGAACACTAAGATGATTTGGCCTTGACATTGAAGATAGACATCATGGACCCAGTGATGCAAAGCACAACCCTCCCTAGCCATGCCACTCAGAATCTTTCAAAAATGATTTCTGTTTTCTTTCTCACAGAGACTAAAACAAGTTATCTATTGACTTTTAATCACTCCGAGTTAGTTTATATTGAACAGTGGCAGTCTGCTCATCCTCCAGATTACTAGAACCAAAACCACTATTGGAGTCTAGACCAAGAGATCGTCAATTAATCTCGTTAGGACACATATCCAATTCTCTTGTCTTTCACACACTGTGGAATCAAGTCTATCCTAAGAGTCCTACGCATTATCCTTGTGATATTGCCAGAACATCCGAGTGAAACGATGGTTTTTCACAATGAAGATGGAAATCCCTGCTAGAGCCCACACTCAAACAAGCTCTAGTAGGTGACAGTTGCGATTCTACAGAATCAAACTTGTGTCAAACTGAAAGAAACGATGGTGCGATTCTTGTGAATCAAACTTGTTTCCAAGTATAAGAATTGATGGTTATTGATCATTTGATAAACAATCAAATCTTTTCGAAGTGATTACAAAATAATTTTTCATAAGAAACACTTAGACTGACTTTTTCAAATCCAATTTATCTTATTACTAACTGTTACATTACAGGATATCTTAAAGATGGAGATGGAGATGGAAATTCACAGCTCCTCAACTGATATCAAGTGAATAAAACCGGACATGCTCAGACACGACCTACACTTGTTATGAAGTTATGAAAGACCTCATAAAGGGTGTCAAACTATTCCGCCAAACTCTGATTCATGTATTTTCTTCACAGTGACAGATGGCAATCCAGTACAAGATTATGTAAGATTATGTGTGAGCGATGAATCTCAAGAAAGCTCAAGATCACAGTCAAGGACAAGTCCTAGATGAATAAAAAGACATTACTATCCCCAATGTACAAGATATCAAATGTCACGAGCTAAAGACTGAAGTGATTAAATTTTGTATTTTTAGGGGTGACCTCCCTTAGGGGGAGATTGTTAGATATTAGAAAAAGACTCGGTCACAACCCGTTTATTTTACTGTTGTAGTTTAGCTCGTAGTTTAATTGTTAATAGTCCGTTTTTCGTATTAAGTCGGGTACGAATACCCGTATATTGTAAGTATACTAATATAAAGCCTCATTCCACATTGGAAAGAGAAGCTAGTCATTATTTCTCTTTTCATAGAAACACGATTTCTCTCTCTAAGAAAACTCTCTCTAGTGTTTCTCTCTTTAGAAACTAGCCAAATCCAAGAATCGACCCCGTGTTATGATATAGGATATACCACACAACCGTCTTTAAATCTTGAATAAATGAGCAACAAACACCAGAGGTGGTGTTGTTGGTGTTCGGCCGAAGCAAAGAAAGAGAGGAGAGGAAGAGATTTTGCTTTGTGTGTTTTTCTAGTGAGAGAAAGAAATGATGAGAATGAAATGATGAGAATGAAATGATAGGAAGGAATAAATAGGAGCTAGATACATTGTATGAGAATTGAATTTAGATCCTTCTAAAAGAATCCTAGGACCAAAATTGTACCAAGGAAACAACAAAGCTAAATTGGGGAGAGGTGTTGGCAAGGGGGGGGGGGACGCATAAGGGATAAACAAGGGGGGTCATTTTTGCCAAACATTGATTCTTTTCCACTAGATATTTTTCCATAGATTTTTAGGATATTTAAACTTGCTTATGAATTTATTTTTTGTAATATACGCAATTCTCATAAAAGTCAAAATATGTGACTTTCATAAATAAAATGCAGAAATTTAAATATATTCATGATAGATAGAAATGCGCTAGTCTTACAAAGACTACGTTATTTTGAGAGTTAGAACGCAGCCGGTAACACTTCTCAGTCACACGTGGGGATAACTTCTCGGTTTTTGGTCAAGTTAACACGTAACTTATAAAAAGTCAAATTTATGCACGAAAAGTCAAAGATGTTGACCTAAGAATTTACGGGGTGTCACAATAATAAAAAATTAGAAAAAACCCGCGCGTGCACGGGTATTATAACTAGTAAATTACTATAATGTTATAAGTAATGGTATTTTAATATAACAAAATTACTCATTTTTTAAGTTTTCTTTAATTTTAAACAAATATGTTTTCTCTTTATATGTATGGATATGGTAAATAATATTTGACGAAAATATAACAATAGATAACATAGTGTATGTTTAATTTGTATTAAAATAGACCCTTTATTTTTATTTTTCTCGATAGACGTTCACCCCATCTCTACACTATATAATAAAGGAGACAATGACACATCATTACCACCTCATCGTCCAATCAATGATGACTCATCGATGATATGGCATGCATCATATAGATAACTTCTGGAAATACAATTCGAATATTTATGATGACATATTTTGAATATTGAACTTATCAAATGACTAAATTTTATTTTACCTACAATTTAGGGATATCATATCTGATGACATATTTTGAATATTGAACTTATCAAGTGACTAGATTTTTGATTTTACCTACAATTTTGGGATATCATATCATCTAAGGCTGGATGGTATGGTGGTGAGAAACCCACTTGACACGTCAGCGCCACATCAGCTTTCTCTCTCCAAATAAAACTTACTTTACAACTCACTTTTCAACCGTAATAAGAACTCACATTACCACTAAAGCTCACCTTTCATTAAAATATCCACTTTATATAAAATATTCCCACACACACTCACAAACAATTAAAATATACTTAATAAAAAGGAGCTGGCCCCACAAAAGTGAAACTCACACTAGGTGAGTAAGTCACCACTCACTCTTCAAAACTCTTCCAAACTCGCCGAGCTAGTGGGGACTCACCTAGGTGAGTTTTTGACCGGGATGGCACTCACATGTGACTTTGATAAGTCACCTAGGTGAGTTTTGCTAAACTCACCACCATACCGTCTAGCCTAAAATTATCCCATTTTATCTACAAATCTCTAGATCGATTCACTTTTTAAAATCTTTTGGGAGTTCAACAAATATATTATTTATTATACAAGGAACGACAATGACTAATATTATAATTTCAAATCTTAAACCTAGTGCTTGACTTCCTAAAAGTCTAAGGTCTATTTTTTTTAAATTTACTTGTCAAGCCAAAATGCAAATGAGATAAGGAGTAGAAATTTTTTAAGATTCAATTATTTATGCACTTTAAATGTGCATCACTGTATTTAGTCAGTACGATGAAAAAATGAGCACGAGATCTCGAAAGATATCTATTGATCGAGTATAGAGGATGAGGCAGAAATAAAAGAAACAATGTAAATGGAGGAATAAATGATGGAAACGTGCGCATGTTTGCTTTGCTTCCTCCGTGATCAATGACTATACTTTCCAAGGTGTCCGGTGACACGTATATATGCATTTGAATAATTCTATGACTTCAACAAAGTTAAAAATGTGGAAGCATGCAGATTTTATGATCATGTGCAGGTATCAACATTCGGTTACATTATCTCACGTCACGCATTAAGACTACACCTTAGTCTATTGCGTGGCGTGGAGGTCACCCATCGCACATTTGTAAGGTCTTAACGATGCTATGACGTGCTTTTTAAAACCCTGCATGCAATACAAAAGACTAATAGTGATAACGTATTACGTAAAATAAAATTATGTACAGAATATTACGAAAGTAGCCCGCCCATTGGGCGGGTTAAAGGACTAGTAATATGACATATCATGTTAAATTGAATACAAGAAAATTCTTATATTACTCATTTTTTGGTTTCAAAATGATTAATAAAGATTAAAAAAGACTCATCTTTTATTAAAGAAAATTATTGTTTTTGATAATTTTCATTAGTTTGATCAAGATTCTAATAGACATGTATTGCTAACTTGTATAGGTTCAAAATGACTTTGTTTGATGTGTAGTGATAGAATTAGGGATGCGCGATTGTTGCGGGACTTGATGAAATTATATTTTGTAGTGTTTATTTTCGATCAAAGCATTCTTTTTTAATTGCATCCGATTTAAAAAAAATGCGCATCCTCTTATGAGAAAATTTTTATGTAGATCACAATTTTTTCATAAATAAAAAAACACATCCCCACCCTTCATTTAATTTTAATCCAATGGTTTATATTGATTTTGATTAAAGAAATTGATAAAAACAGAGGGGTGTTAAGGTCTTTTCACGTAACCCACCTAACTCCTCCGCCACCTCTCCCAAACATAATCAGTTACAAAAAAAATTCACACACACCTTCCCAAATTCTCTCATCCTAAAGAAACCCTAAATTCTTCCCCAATATCAACAATCATAAATATGATCAAATTGATGGATTAAGCAGTAAAATATTTCAATTCACACCTAATTAAGACACAATTCATCTTCTATTCAACTTAGTTCATCACAAACACGATCTAATTACTTATGAGAATCTCGTTTTTATAGTGATTTTTTATTCCAAACTGTTAGGGTTATTGAAGTTGTTTATTATATTTATTTGATATTTTGGGTTTATATTGTGTATTTTTTTATAATTTAGGGTTCATAGTGAATTGGTTACAAATTATTGCTTTTCTTCATCTTTTATTATGATGCTAATAAATATTGGTTACCACGGATTGTGTTGCTGTAGTTATAGATGAACAACGAAACTGAATCACATGTGAGTTGTTATGCATTGTAGTATGTTATTGTTGTTGTGATAATTATTGAAGTTCTTAATCATATTTTGGTAGATTGTTGTATTTTTTATTATTGTTTTTGTGATTGTTGTTGTTATTATTGTTGATGCACATCATGTGTTTGATGAAATGCATCTGTGATAATCACATGTGATTTAGCAAATTTAAGTATGCATATTAGACCGTAAAATCACATGTAATTCTTAAACATATATGTATACATGATTACTCAAAAATATATTGCGTAGATTTTAGGGTTTATAGTGAATTAGTTATGTGTTATTGCTATTTGTGGTTGTTAGTTCTGATGTTAATAGGTATTAGTTATTGATGTTGTAAGGATTGACGCAGAATTGGAAAAAATCACATGTGATCTATACAAAATCACATGTGATTTGTACTTAGTTTTATTTAATAGTTAATTTATCTTATTTTAATTGACTGCAGAGTAATTACAAAAGTTGAAGCAAAGCTGTTAATAATGTGGGAATGTGGTCTAGGTACTCAGTCAAATATCCAGTTTAACATGTTGAAGCGTTTGAGGTTCAAGTACGCTACAAAGATATTGTTAATCGAGCTGAATGTGCAGGCCAAAGATGATGTTTAAATTGGCTAAGGAGTTTGAAAAATATGTTGATGAAGAATCGAGGCTTCGCTTTATTTTTAAATAAGTAAACAACAAAGATCAAAGTAAATATGATTTAGTAATGTCAAGTGCAACTATGAAAAACATATTTATGATTGTGTCTTATAGTGTTTTGTTTTCGATCAAGTTTTAACACTTGCATCTTATTAATTTTTTTATGGTAGATTCTTACTGTGTATTGGAACAAGTATCAAAAATTAAACATGTCAATGAATGTTTCTAATTATTTTTTTTGTCAAGTATCGAAAGTTTCATCTTAAGATGTATTATATGAAACAAGTCTTTTTTTTATATATAATTGCTTTAATTTCTTACTTATTCATACAGGTAATATACATGCCATTGAGGTAAATTACATGTGATTTAAACATGAATTACATGTGATTTATACATGAATCACATGTGATTTACGCAAATCACATGTGGTTTACAGTACTTTTATACTTGAGTTTGTATTACGTTTATTACACGTCACATGGTTTGTTTTTTTATAATTTTTTTATAATATTTTGAGAATTGTGTTTAATCATAAATTCAAACATAATACAAATAACAAATAACATAACATTCAATAAAATGATAATCAATGTATTCAAGTAAAAGAGAATTTCGTATATTCAACTAATAATTTGTAAAATAATTTGAAAAAATTGTAAAAAAAAAAGTAAATTTAAAACAAAATTTTCCAAACACCAATCACTATCATATTTATCTCTGCCTAACGGACAAATTTTGTTGGTATGCAAACTAGTCTTCTCCCCACAATTGTCACATTTCTTTTTTGGCTTCACTTTAACTTCAAGTGATTTCTCTCTCATTCTTCCGCCATCCTCCTTTCACACCACATTTGTCTCGAGCCTAACAAATTTTTTATATAATTTTTTCAAGTTCTGCATAAACATTACATACTATCTTATAACAACACAAGAAATAAATAACTAATTTTCATATTTTGTTTAATGTATAAATCACATGTGATTTATTAAAAATCACACGTGGTTTATAATTTTTATAACGAAACAGAATCACGCGTGATTTTATCTTCAACTGCATCTACATTATCTTCTTGAGCTGAATTTGGATCTAAATCATGAATATTGATTTTTGAATTCCATAACATGATTTTGTTCATCAACAACATCTTTTTCTTTCAAACTTTATTCATTTAACATGATTTTAAACCATTTTTATGAATCTTTTATAATTCTGAAGACCAGAGATCTAGAATTATGAGAAAAAGTGCTTGAATCAGATGTTATATCACAAATCTAATCTTTATGATAACAAAATAAAAAAATCAGAATCCCATGTGATTTTACCTCGAACAAGGAGTAAATTTTCTTTCAGATCTAGATCTGCAACCATTTTATCCATTACTTGATTCTCAGCATCCACAATCTGATTTTCTTCAACAACGACATCTTTTCCTTTCAAATTTGTTTCATTTACCTGATTATCATCCATTTAGTAGCGAATCGACTAAAAAGTCAATCAAAATCATTTTTTAATATGTATTTCTTTGTACATGGTGAAATCAGGATGTGGTTGTGTATGTGTTTTTATAGGAAAAAATGAAGGTGGGTGGTGATTTAAGGGTTATATAGTGGTCAATTTTGCCCTTGATGTGTAAATCTATGATTAGATCACACCCTTTAAATCAAAATAGAATGAAGGGTCCGGATGAGTTCAATGGATCTATAGAGAATAACAGGTCTAAAGGGATCTCATCCATCCTTATATTATAGTTGGAATTGTTTGTGCACTTAGTCCTTTTATTACGTACTTTCATTGCCGACGATGTGTATTGACTAGCTGGTTTTTAGATAGAATGATGTTTGCAACCTGCGCTTCGCCACGGAGCGCGACGGACTAACTTTGAAACAAATCGATAACCCTAAGGACTATTACTGTAAATTGTTTATAATTTTTTTTGAAAATAGACTCTGGGTTATCATTCCGTTGCAATGTTAGTCATTAAGGACTAACTTCACAACGGATCGATAACCACAGGGACTATTTCCGTACAATGTGTTTTTATTATTTTACTACATGGGAAATCGTGTACTTTGGAAAATGCGTTTGGCAAGTCCAAGGACTACGTTTTGTTTTTATATATTAATTACAAAATCTTACGATCATACTCGCATGTCACAAATAGGGGTGTCAAAAACACCGACCCAACTCGAACCTAAATAAAGATATTCGAGTCAGCTTTCTCGGATCACTAACCTAATTCCTCGAATGCTAAATAAGGTCGGGTGTTGGGTTAAATATGTTTGCCTAACTCGAGTTCTGGTCAACCCGAATAAGGATTTTCAATTTTTTATAACTAAAGATTTATGCAAACTCATAGAACCATATAATTTTTTGGTTATTTTACTAATATTTGAATTGACCCGAACCCAAATGGACCCACCCGAGTGAACCTGAATGGACCCACGCAAGTGAACTAGAACCGAATTGACCAGAAATTGAATAACACGAGATCTAAATAGGGTCGGGTTCAAATATAATACTTTTATGTTACGTTGAGTTTAGTGTTTTATAAACTTTGTTAACTCTCATAACTTTTTTCTATGTATGGTAAATTGATAATAAACAATCATTTATGTAGTTATTATCCAAGTTTATACACAAATCACATTTTGTGGTTTTTAACTTGCCTTTTGACACCACAAATTTTGACAACTCATTCATTATCTCACTTCTAATAACCCAACTTTTATATATTATGACCCGTTATATTTTGTGTAGAACCGTAGAGGGGCGGTGAATACTGTCTTTTTGACTTCCTTGAAGTTTATGAATCTTCAAGTCTCAAAGAAACCGAATGGTGTAATGATCTACTTGATGAGATAGACAATAAGTAGATAAAGAGTGAGAGAGAGATAACGATATATTCTAGTTCAGGATGGGGGGTTTAGACAATCCGTACGTTCAGTTGCGAATCCACGACACATATATTATTACTCTAGTATAATCATTATGGTGGACCATAAACCGTATTACAACTTCGTTCCACCAATATGCACTAAGATCGACACTCACTAAAAAGAGCTACTCTTTACGGTATTCTGCCCTCGAAATCCACCAATAAGAACCCGTGATTCAACAGATAAGGTATCATTTTATATATTTTTTTGGGGTCACTTAACCCCCAAAATCATGCAAATATGCTCAAATATTGTATTTAATCGTTTCTTTTTTATGTTTTAGCATTTGGAGGAAAAGCACGTGACTTGGGCTCGTTTCGGGAAGAATCTGGACAAAACACAACACTTCAAGCTTGCGACTTCCATTCTGACGCCGGCACCAAAAGTGCCCAGAAAGTGAAATTTTTAATTAAAAGTGTGACTTCTCAGGCATGGAGACGACATCAGAAAATTACCCTGACGCCGCCAGGATTAAAGAGCGACGGCATTAACCTGAAGAGTGACGACGTCACAATAGCCGACAAGAAGAACCCTTTAGAAGATTCGATGGGCTGATGGTGTCAGGAAACCCTAGTGACGTCGCCATGATTGATTTTTTATATATATAACCCTTATTTTTCATATTTTAGGGTGGAAAAAATGGGAGGAAACTTATAAGAACTTTGTAGCTGATACTTTGGTCGAATTTTTGGGGTTTTATAACCCTTTTGTACTCATTGTTTCTCCATGTTTAATTGAAGTAAAGCTCCTTTACTCTTTTAATCATTCAACATATCTATGTGTTGTTTGATTAATCGTTCTTCGCTTTCAATTAACATGCTTGGCTAAATTTATATGTGTTTGTTTATGATTGCATGAAACTTAGTTATTAATCTCTTTTATTATTGTTTCTTGTTAGTGTTGTGCACGTTAGGCATTAGAAAACTAGCTATTCGATCTTCATATCATAGCATATACGTCTAGTGAAACGTGATTAGGTTAGAGGATATATGTGATTAGATCTTCATATCTAGATCACCGTAGGGTGGATTCCGAATTAAGTATTTATTGCGCGTGAATTTACTATTAGACGTGAGTGGTGACTGCATGTAACTACCGTCTAGGTTGTCACGTAGATAGCGGACTTGACTAACCCGCTGCTGAATTAGGGAATACTTACACATTACACTAACGAGGGTAACAGGCAATAAAATCAGGGAAAACAACTAGGAAGTAGTGCATGATTAGGGAAACACATTTGTTTAACCATACGAGTTTTTCCATCAATTTACTTTTCTGCATAGTTAGGAGTAGTTTAATCAACCCCTTCTTCAAAGCTGAGATTTTACTTTCTTTCTAAAAAATAGAAAAACACAAAAATAATCTTCCCCCAATCTTAAGACCTTAGTAAACGTATAATTCGAGCCTACCCAAACTATTTCCTAGAGAACGATAATAACCCCTCGAGTCTTTCCTATACTACACTACAATGATTAGATACTCTGCCTAGGATGGTTGTAAAACTTCTGCGTTGCAATCCACCGCATCATCGACTTACTCCTAGGATTACTAAGATCAACTAGAACCACTAAGAACTTCCCTTTAGAACTATATCAAAACCCTAACTAGATCACCTAATGATCTAGGCTTGATCTCTAAGATACAAGACTTCCCTTACAACAAAATTGAAAGATAGTTTTTTGTTTAAATCAAGCCCTAACCTAACCTAGAGACTCGATTATAATAGAAATGGTATGAGAAAGAAGACCCTTGAATAATAACACACAAGTGTGGATTAGGTACTTGTGTGTCCTTCTTGCGGATATGTGTTCTCTTCAATAGAATGGTAGAATGAGAATATTAGAACACAAGTGGTGTTAGACTTACAAGATATGAGAAGAGAAAAGAGAGGAAAGAAGGAATGGTAAGAGTTGAGGAATACAAGAGCCAAGAGGGGTATTTATAGACCAAAAACCTAAAATGGGAAAAACCCAATTCGAGCTCGGCGTGCTGCCCGCATGCCAACGCGCCAAAAGCCCGACTCAAGTTTTTGGCGTTTTAACTACCCATTCTTGCTAAACCTCCAATTTTACTTCACGCTTTGACCTTTCCATCATTCTTACACTCAAGGTCAACCAACTCATATAGCCATTTGATAAAAACATTTGTGAAGTATTTAGAAGAAGTTTTGGGGAAGTTTTTCCACTTTAAAGGAGATAGAAAAGAACCATTGGACAAAGGGTATGTTGGGTATTCATAGTGTGTAAATGGATTAGTTAAAAACTAATCATGGTCGAGTGAGTGAGTTAGCATGGCTAAGAGAGAAAGAATATGCCAAAGAAATATGTTTTTCTTGGAGAGAATTAGTGGATGTTGTAAGGGGGAAAATTGAATTTCAAATTCAATTTGTAAAAAGTGAGTTGTGTGTGAGTTGCCATGAGTTGGCAATGATGTGATCGATAGGAGCCTTAGATTTGAAATTCAGATTTGAAATTTAAATGTTAGGATAAGGAGGAGAGTTAGATATGAGTTGGAAGTGATGTGATGGTTTGGAGCCTAAGAATCAATATTAAATTTGAAATTTAAATGTTAAGAAGGTGTAGAGGTGTGTTAAGAGTGTGTGAGTGAGTGTGTAAGTAAAGAAGTGTATGGAAGAATAATTGAGTGTGTGTATATAAAATTCAAATTGAGAGTGTGTGAGTGAGTGAATGAAGAAGAGAATAAATAGGGAATGTGTGAGTGAGAATGTTGTGATATGACACATAGGAGCCCATGTGGGAAATGTGGGAGACAACAAGTACAAAGGAGCACATTGTGTAAAGGAATGTGAGTTGTCACATATGAGGGTAAGATGTGGAAGTTTTAAGTGGTGAAGGTGAAGGTTGAAGATAGAGATAAAGATGATCAAAGAATTGATTATGTGGTTAATCATATTGTCATTAAGGAAGAAAATAATTGGATAATGACGATTAGAGAATGTATTTAGGAAAGTGGAAGGAATGATTGTTGGAATGTTGAGATTGTATGGGAGAGTGTGTATAAGCATTTGTTTTAGGAAGAAGAAATAAACAAATGATTAGGGAAGGTTTAGTGGAAAGTGAGGTGTAAGTGATGTGTGAGGAATATAGATGAATGTGAGAGTTTGTAAAACACTTTAAGCGTGGGAGGTAATAAAGATCAAAGTATAATTAACTTCCAATTGCCACAAACTTAAATAGTTATTAAGACTTAATGTTGGGCCAATTCAGTGCCCAATGATCTTTCACTTGGATTTGAATAGAAAATATCCTAAATGTTAGATAACCTTTAACATTATCAAGGTCACTGAATGAACAGTCATTTAGTGAGTTACCTTCAAGTGCTCAACCTGAGTCTATGAGAAAGACTCAACCACTCATTGAGGCGGCACTCAGTAAATGAAGTCCTTAAGCCAAAGAAAAAGGTAACGGGTTTAGTGAGTTGTGAAAATAAACTCACTGAACCTCATATAATCTCCTTAACTATTAGAAGACCCTAAAGACAAAAGTCTGAAGAACAGGCTGGATAGTTTGAATGGATAAGAACAAGTACTTATCCACCTGAAGTTAAACTATCCTGAATAGGGTATGAAGACAAGGTCGGTGTCATCACTGACCTTAGAAAGTGTGTTTGTCTCATTCCTAAATTAGAATTGTAATAGAGACAAACTGTATAAATGTACTAGTCCAATCAACCTTGGGACACACACTTATCACCCATGTGGATATGACCCTACCTTAGCATTATAATTAGAGAACCCTTGTAAAGGAGTCGGTTAAGTTTATGCACTCAATGTTGTATCATTCACAAACACCTACTCCTTTAAATCAACTAAGTCCATGAACAAGTTCAGTTGGTTAGAATAATTGTCAATTTAGAATAATACTTTGATTTATGCTAAGTTTTTAATTAGGAGATCACATACACACACACATTGTCATTCAATCCTCATTGTTGTTCCGCAAACAATGGGGTATAGTTCTTAATAAGATTTATAAGAATTAAACGTTGAAAAAAGTTTTGTGTTTTTACTTGTTTATCTTTACCTTTATCAAAACTGTTTTTCATTACATTACTTACAAGCTATGAGTTAGTTTTATCTTAAATTCATAGTTATTAGTAACTAACTCAAGGGGAACAACACTTAATACATGATTATCAACAATGAATATGATCACTAATCGTCTTAATGCAAACAAGCTAAGTGCTTTGCATCTCAAGTAAAGCGCATCCTGTGAAGGGAAAGGATGCATTTACGCAAAGTGACCTTTGATTTAGTTTAACCAATAAGCGAGTAAAATCCGTTACATGATTAGAGACAATATAAATCCGGATTAAGGTCAAATGAATACTTTCTTTTGATGTTATGTTGAAAGAATGATTATACTAGGTTTAGAAAGGAAGATTCGGCCTTGGCTAGAGGCGTTTGATAAAGAAAATGAGTTGATATTTTTTTGAAAATAGGAGGACTTGTTTTATCTCCTCTCTAAGTCTAAACCTTGTTTCGAGTGATTCTAATTGCTCAAGTATCATGTACATACCCTTATCAAAAGATCTACATGTGTCTAGTAAGAAGAAAGCCGATGAGCAAAATTCCGTAAAAATAAAATTCAAGTGTGGCGCACTGGCCACGTGCTAACGTGTGACCAGCGCGCCAGAGGCACTGTTCCGGTTTTACGGATTTTGGCTATCGTTTGTTATTTTAAGTGTTGCGAACATGTATTTGTCATCGTTAAAACATAAAGGAGATGTTAGTCAATGTTACCCCCAATATTTTTAACTCTAAAAATCCATCATGTCCTTGGTGAGTTACTACATATATGTCTTTTTTAACCATGGTTTCCGACACATTATCTGACTAATCCATGAGGTTTAAACTCACCGCCACACAGACTCAAACTAGGTAAAGCCCTCCCTTTTTAGGAGGTTGGCGTGGCCACTTTTAGGTTGTTTGCATATAGCAGGAATTGAACTTGAGACCTCACGCATTTTGGAGTGATAACCACAACCCTATTTGCCACTAGGCCACTCTTGAGTTGTTTACTACATATATGCCCTGCTACATTTTCGGCCATCTTTTTCCTTTTCTTTCTTTATTTTCCCATCTTTCAAATGGATCTAAGGTGGTTCCTCATATATATTCAAGGCAGGTCCTAAAATATTTTATACACCGGTTCTTAACAAAAAATTTTAGGTAAAGGGTTACCCCGGTAAAGTATATTAAAACAAAAAAAGTTAAGTACAAATGGAATGTGGCTAAAGTACCACATTAACCTCAAGCTAAACAGCTTGATAAACACCTAAAACTAGTGCTTATGACATGCCATAAACACTTACAACTCTAGAAACAACTAAGAGGGTGTTTGGGATTGCTTATTGAAAATAGATTATGCGTTTTGAAAATGAATAATCAGATAATCAGCGGTTACAAAACGTGATTATACAATATAGTGTTTGGATTTGAGTATTTGGCAAAATTAGATTATTTGATTGACTCAATTTGTAAAATGACTAAAAAAGCCTTCTTTATATATGAGTTGTATTTATAAATTTAACAATGAGACACATGACAACATATTTTTATAACTATATTAAAAGAATAGTTGAAAACATTTACATGTATTCACTGTATGGGAAAGAGTGCGACTCAAAGAAAGATATATTTGCACTACTTTTGGATCACCTCAGTTATCCACACCTTCATTTCACCAAACTTTAACCATTTTTCATCATCTTCATTTCAACCACAACACTTTAACCAAACTTGTTAAGTTTAACAAACCCAGTTTTTAATTGATTATTACCAAGAAGTTCATCACTGATCACAAACTCATTACGGTGAAACTAAGGTCTTCGTTGATCCGTGGCCAAAGCAATACCATCAAAGTCAAAGATGATTGTGGCTTAATAGTTAATCAAGATAACAGTTGAGAGAGCAGACTTATAAAGAAGAAGATGAAGTATTATCTGAGGGTATATTGGTCATTTGACTACTACTCTATTGCTTTAGGAGATCACGTTTCCAAAAGGTAACTCGTCACTTACTTTTCCAAAACATCAATTTGGAGCTTGTAAACGTAGAAAAGCACTTTTATTATTTTGATATCCAAACATAAGTTTTAGCTTATTCACGTTTTGAAATTGGAATAAGCAGATAATCTGGTGTCAACCGCAACCCCAAACACCCCCTAATTGCACCTAGAAACAATGACTCAACTAAAACAAGCTAACCAACAGCAGCCTTGAAGGATGAACTTCCACCGGTTTTTGAATTAGGAAAAAGGTTAGTCGATTCATCATACACATTTTCAACATCTTCTTCACTCTCATCATCCAAGGCATAATAAGGATTAGACGTGGTGAATTTACCTTTCTCAGATGAAGTACCAGTAGTCTTCAACATAGATGACGATTTAGATGCATTACCAGCATTTGTAGCTCCTTTCTTTGGTATGCTTGTAGTTGCCTTTGGATCATACCGAAGATTTTGTTTAACCGAGAGACCAACAAACTGACCACCATTAGTAGACTTAGATTTACCCTTCTTTTTTTTACCCACTGTTTGGAATCCATCATTAGTCTTCTCAACAATAGAAGTAACAATATTAGAAGTAACAACAGTAGGAGGACTCGATACCTTTTTAGGGCAATGGTCATGAACATGACCAAATATCTTACATAGGTCACATCGAGGGGGCTTCCATTCATATTCAACAGTAACAGTTTCAATTGTATACCCCATACCTTTAATTAAAGGTACACCCATAGTAAGGCTCTCTTTAAGAACATCCTTCACATCAATTTCAATCAAGCAACGGGCAAAACTACTTCTCTCCCATTATTCAATGCACATCGAGGAGGTATAAGAATCAAGCATAATATGCTTACCTAATTGGGATGCAATAACGCTTAATCCATCTTCTGAAAAAACCTAGATAAGAACATCATGAATTTTAACCCATGCCGGAATATAAGTTAATTCTTCTTTACATAAACACGTATCTATAGACCACTTTTTCAGAATGATAGGGCTATTACGGATCATCCATGGGCCATTCTCCATAACATCATCCAAACCTTTAGAAGATTTGAATTTAAAAAAGAAAAAGCCTTTGGACTTCATCATTATTCTTGTCAAGCCGTATTTGCCCCAATTATTACAAGCATAGTACTCCACAACCAAAAACGCAATACGTTTACCAATAAAATAACCATATATTGTATGATCAAATCGGGTACTAACCGTTTCAACAACCTTTTTAGGTATAGAGAATTTGGCACCTTCACAAACATTTTTAGAAAATAATGAATGGAAGTTAGCTTTGGACTTACTTGTTTTTGGTTCCGACCCTACTGCTGCTCCCATATAGGAATTTGTTTTTTCAATAGATACAGATTGCACAATTGGGTCAGTCAAAACCTTACTAGGCATGGGATTTGCATTCGTCTCAATAAAGGTTTCAGCAACAAGAGTATTCCATATAGACCAAATGGTGTTCATAACCTCTTGGCGCTTTTCTCTAGTCAATTCTGACCACACCCGATATTTACCTAATTCAAGATCACTAGTGAAAGCATCAATATCTTTAGGAGTAGAAAGTGACACGTCAAATAATTCTGTAATAACATCACCGTTCATACTCATAATGCAATCATCAGAAGCAACACCATCTACAACATCACGCACCAGCTCTCCTATTTCAGCAGCAAACGAACCCACTCCAGGGTTTGTAATAAAACTTAGAAAAACATGATTAGGGTTTTTGGATGATCGTCCAGCCAAAGTCGATACCCTAACATTATCGCCTTCACCAATTCCAAAAAAACGTTTAATCCCCCATGACAGTACTCGGGTAAGACGAAACCCTAATAACTTTACTTTGTTGCATACCTGCTACCGCCTCTCTTGAACTATGCCAACACCCTAATAACTTTACTTTGTTGCATACCTGAAAACCCGCCCTCTCTTGAACATGCACCTTAATATTAACCCTAGAGCATGATTTGACTCTCCTCATAACCATATAACCCTATCCAACATAAAAATTAGATAGAAGTATTTGGTGGGGAGAGGGGGGAGATGTTTGGGTGGGGATGATGACATAACCTTAACTATTAAAAAATGCCAAGAACAGAAACAATTAGAACACATGTTACTACGCCTAATACTTTAACGATAAGAATCCTAGCAGATCACCAGAACTCACATAGATACCTATAATAGACTAATCGACTTCCATAGTAAGAACCCTAAAACGACGACAAGAAGAAAACCCTAAAAAATAAAGAACCCTTAACAAAAAACATCACAAGATCAGAATAAAAGCACGCTTATGTGTTAGTAATCAAAAATTAAAACACAAAACACACTTGTTATAATGATTTATGAATGATTTGAGAGGGTTAATTGAATCGCAAAAGTTAGGGTTTTTTCCCTATTGTCGACTTTTGAGAGAGGTTTTCCTTAAATTCTCTTACTTAACAAATTTTGTTTTCAAGGTGGTTCTCGGACATCACCTACAATGATCGTAGGTCCGCCTCTGGACCCGCCTACTATAATAACCTTGATAACTATAACGGTCACTTTGGCTTTTTTTGGGGAATGTGTCATTTTGGTATATCCTTATTTCCTTATTTAACTAGGCAGTCATATGTCCAGCTCGTGTTTGGCCCATGAAATGCAATTTCATCACTATACCTTACAATTTGTTTTCTAACTTTTCATGTATATTGTTTATGTATGTAAGTCTGTGAGCTTGGTGCTCGTCATGGAAGGGTATGCAAGCTGACATGATCATGTGTTGCATGCATCTCCCAAAAAAGGTTTTTTTATGAGTCTTCTTTGTAACTGATGACCCTCTCTTTTCGGAATGCGCTTGTTTTCTTTAATATGAGTGAGGTTTCCTACTTGGAGAGGTCCAAAGTGGTTTTTTGTTGTTTCAGAAGTTTGAGGGAGTATGTCACCGGACATATTTGGTTAAGAAACTGGGTGAAAGGAGAAAAGAGAATGGTGTTCTAAGGCTTTTTTTGCTATGAAAAGTGGCTAAAAAGCTTGAAGATTGTGGTTGTTTTGTATCATGTCTTTAACGAATGGCGCCATCTTTAAGTATGGTATGTAAAATGTATTTAAGAAAGGATTTGGGATGGTTGTGTTGCTTGGTTTCCCATGTTGAATGATAAGGACCCAATGGTTATGATAAAGATCATAAAGCTCTAGTAACACATAAACAAGATAGCTTTGTAGTGTGTGGGAGTTACTACGTGTAACGATTTGATGCAAAGTGAATGAACTTACTTAGAGAAGTTGTGAATGCTTTTTATTTATAGGGAATCATTAGGGTTTAGAGATTCACCCTTTAAGGTGTGATCATCGGCTGTGAGGAGGCCATGCTTCGATCATTCGAGAGGAGACATGGAGAGGAGACATGGAGGATAAGTGTGACCATTCTCCTTGGTTCGTACAACTTGGTGATGGTTGTGGACCCCAGTACTCAGGCGTTGAATGATAGATCTTAATCGTTAGTGACAGTGGGGAGACAACGGTCCCTAACATGAGTACTCATGCGTAGGGGATAAGTTACTAGTACAGGTATGTCATGGGTTTGTAAGTGAGGTGCCATCAAGTGATTAACTGATGGGCTTTTGTATTAGGCTTGATCCATTAATATTGATACGCTATCATATATATACGACTTATGATGAAAAACATAATGAATGTTAACTATTACGAGTATCATTTTAATATAATTTATGCTTTTGTTATAACCTGGGTTTTAAAAAGCGAGAACCGCTCCGTTGCGCTAAGGGTAAAAAACCAAAGCGTGGGGCGATGAGGCAAAAGCGCACGCCTCTCATAAGCGAGGCGCATACTTTGTACAAAGCGATTCTAACTTTGTTAGAAACCATAATTCATATATATAAACGTATCAAGAAGACATTTAACAACAATAATAACCATTCATTCTAAAATTTAATCAAATTCCTACCGCCCTACCGGAGAATAACAAAAGGATCACAAAGGCATGCATGTGAACAACAACCATGCAATGCATAAGAACGAATGGGGATTTATACAAATCGAAAGAAAGCATACATTCCTCATTCATTCTAAAAGTTTGTGATTCCTAATTCATTCTAGAAGTTTGTGATTCCCAATCTAAAATACTAGATATTACAAACCATAGATCATAAGTTTATCAAATTCGAACTAGAGAATAAGAAAAAGGGTGAGAAAAGCATGCATGCGAACAAAAACCATGCATTGCATAGGAATGAATGGGGATCTATGCAATTTAGAAGCATGCATATTTGCTCTCCACCTGATCATCATGAATCTGTAGCACCTCATTCACCTCATGATCTTGGGAAAGACCAATATCCATTTCCATTTCATCGTCTTCATCAAACAAATGTTCTTTTCCTTTAGAACTAAAAGTAGAAGCATGAGTAGCACTCTTTCCTTTTTGACTTCTTGCCTTTCTTGATTGAACATGTGCAACAGTTGTTGATGTCGATGCTTTAGTAGAATAAGCTGGCTCGGATGCTTCAACAACCCTATCGACATAGCCCATGTGAACTAATCATCTTCAAACAAAAATTCATCCGCACCTTCTTCACCATCCATTTTTCCCATCAACCATTCGTTGCTTTCATCGATATCGTCCAAAAGAATAACATCAGTAGTATCCGCTCTTTTATATCGACATTCCAAAGCACAATTATATTTTACATAAACCATGTCTCTTTTAATCGGTTTTATGTCAATCTGTTTCTTTTTTTGGTATGGATCTGTTAAAAACAAGTATTAACCTAATACTTTAGTTGGCATAGATGATGATGTGTACAGAACAGTAGAACTATATATATATATATATATATATATATATATATATATATATATATATATATATATATACACACACACACACACATTATATATAAGAGGAGGAATGACATATATTATTCTATTCGTCATCCTACTGCCATGTCATAATACCCAGTCATCCTTTAATCCATGTCATCAATGTTTTAATATTTGAACTTGCAAATTAATGCCATGTCATAATGCCACGTCATCACTGTTTTTTTATTTTTTTTTGTAAAATTTAGTAGTTTCTTTTTTAAAATTCGATTTCTTAAAAAATAACAAATTATGTCCTTTGCAAGATTTGAACCTGGGTCTGCTAATTCACAAATAAGCACATCAACCAATAGAGCAAGACAGAAGTTATGATATACAATAAAAATCAAATATGTCATGCTTTAAAAAAATATAAATTAATTTTCAAAAATATATTTAAAATTCTACAGCATATATTATGAATAAAAAACACGTCGTAATCTTTTCATTCCTATACTCACAAAACCCTAATATCATTGTATCTTCACAAATTTCATCATCAGAAAACCCTAAATCCATCAAGAAGAAGCAGCTAAACCTAATAGGAGGGAAAACATGGTATGAACAACAATTGTATGGTTATCATTGTACTCCTATTTTACTATTATATTAACTTTTAGAACTGATGTATGGAAAAAATTCCATAGAAGATAATTATATCTTACATTCGGTTGATTTATAAAAGATATCTATCACCAAAAACCGGATCACATTTTTTTAGAAGATAATTACAAATTATAATATATTTAACCTAATTTGATTTTAGAATAATAAGTATAATGGCAGGTAAAAATAAAGGTGGTTCTACAATGATCATGCTCATGGTTATATACATTGCACTGGTCAAAAGACTTGATATACATTGCAGTCTTTTACAAAGTCTTAACTATAGTATTGAAAAACTATAGTATAATGCAGTCATTAATGTATATAATTTTAATAAAAAATACACTTAATGTATTGTGGAATACAAAGACTTGATGCAGGTTGCAGTAATGATTAAACCAGGTACTCAAAAACTATATGCAGGTTGACCAGTGTACTGATTATACAGGTTTAACCTTTAACTATATGTTTAATAGTTTGTGGAATCTGCCTATGGATAATAAGATAATCTGTATACAAGAATTTATTGTATCCGATTGCTTTATGAGAATTGTAAAAGTAAGTTCGTGTTTGGAAGTTTGGATGCTACTCGTACCACCAAATCTTACTGAACATGTTTTGCTTTCACTAAATACTATATCAGTCATCAACAGATTATCACCTTTTACAATAAATCATGATCATAATGTGTTTATGCATGAGTATAATGTTCATTGAACATAAATATTATGAACGTCAATTTTAGAGTCTCGATCATATGCATGGTTGGAATGTGCCAAACAATTTTCACAAAGGAAGATATTAAGGTCATGGCGATCCGTGCCAACACCATATGTCTTCACTGTTCGATACACTAAAGCCTTAATTCCTTCTGATAATAATGAGGTAACCACCAAAAAGCCATTTTGTTGTACATGTATTAGTACTAATTATGACTGGAAATTGATGGTCTTTTGTTGTTGAATCTAGATGGAGAATATAGTGCTTTTCTAAACTGAGCTTGGGCTAATGGATTACACGGTTATCATAAGCAATAACCCTTCAAAGTTGGCTGCTTCAGCTGTTTAATAATAATAATGTAATTCTTTTAGCAGACACTCATGCTAACACATCAAAAGGAAAGGCGAAAAAATTTAAAGATGACAACGATGCACAAACTATATTGGATGTCCAGGGTTTATCAACACCTTTGAAAGCTGATGATCAGCAAGCTAAGAGTTAATCTGATGGATTAAATCCCAATTTCAATTATGAAAATCCTCATCTCTGTATTATAAATAAGTTTTGATTCATCACTTATTAAACGGAAGACTATGCGTCGAGCTTCTACAGGTTATATTAGTTTATCTTTAAATACACTTGACATGGAGGTTTTAACTAGAATGCTTGGAGGTGTCATGTTTACATTCTATCAGGTATTGCTATTCTGTTATTCCTATTGTTTTTCAGATTCAGACTCAAATATAAATAAATGTTTAGTTATCATTTTCAGCTTTGTAAGCTAATTGGTTTAATGTACATGTGTAAAATCAAGTGTTAGGGGTGACTAACCAGAGGATATCCAAGCCATATGAGATACAGACGCAAATTTTCAGAAGATAGCATGCCGTCGACAACAAAGAAAAATCCTTACTTATCACTTTGTAAAGAGACCAGGAAGAAGGTACTAATGACCATTACCAGAAGTTAGGGGTAAATTTTCTTAATGCTTATAATTAATAAAAATATGCTAGAAGTTCAGGAAACATATTTTTGTAGCTATGAACTTTTATCCAGCTGACTTATAATCGTTTTCGTCATTCTTGAATTTTTCAATGGTTTTTGAAGTATTTAAATAGAATGATTTGGAGGTCTCATGTTCACATTCTATCAGGTATGTTGCTCTGCGCATTGTATATGATCTTTTTTTGTACATGCATATTGTTAAGAATCGTTTAAGCTCCTAGGATCGAAAATAACAAAGTATTGATACACAGCGGAATATAAATAAAGAACAATGTTATTTTCAAGGTTTACATTCACATAAGCCCTAATTCTATTTGATCATGATAGAACGTGTTACCTAACTGTAACAGGGATCAAGGACACCTTGACCTTAGGGCTAAGACACACATATAGACGTCTACATCTTTAAAACACATCCATAACACACACATAAACAATGTCTAGGGATCTCTTTATATAGAGAGTCCATCTAGACTTACAAGGAAATCTAATTGTATTAGGAAACTAAATCTTTTCTAATCCTTGATCTTTATCTTTTAAGCAAATCTTTTAGAATCCTCCATCTTTTGTAGAATTCCATATTGTCGACTTTGATCCTTTTGTTTCATTCTTTATTCTTTTGAGCAAGTTCTTTTGTATCATCAAATCAATAATTCCCAACAATCTTCCCCTATTTGATGATGACAAAACAAACTGTAAACTGATTCCAAGATGATCCATAGTAGCCTAATCTTCAGCAATCTTCATCTTTAAATTTGATCTTCCATGAATGAAACAATCTTCTAATCTTCCCCTTAACTTAAGATTTCCTTTGAACTTGTTGATACTTCTTCAACACAATGAAGTCTTCAACACAATGAAGTCTTCAACATCTTGTTCCATGTCATGCCACCACACATAATAAGTTGCAAATAATATCATCTTTGTAACATCTTCCCATTTTTGTTATTATCCATTAGGGGACTGCATATTTCCAACGACAAATCTTTAAGAAATTGGTTGGTATACTTTTGTATGTTATCTTTATAAGCAGCTTTGCATATGAACACCATGTGCTGCACTTAAAAATAAATTCATTTGTCACATTCAGAAACTCTTAGTGTGTATTTGGTGTTTACTGTTTTTTATGGGTACCTTCGAAGGTTTTTATTTTGGCTCTCTGTTGGTTTGATTTTAAATTGTTACAAGATCTCTACCTATTTAATAAACAAATATGGATGTTTGTTTGAATAGATGCTGAAAATGGTGTGTTTTTATTCAGAGTTGGGGATGAGGAGTTTTGCGATAGTAACAAGGTTTCTCCATCAATAGTGGATGCGCAGCCACCTGTGGCATGATAACTAGCACAAAGATGGAGACTATAGTAAGTTTTTTAGTAGATTTATTATGTAACAAAAACAACCTTCTATAAATGAATGATCTGAATGCTAACATTCTACAACCTTATAATGAAAACAGATACAAGATTTCAATGATACAAGATTTCAGCAATAATATTTGTTAAGATAGTAGCTTTAACTAAATGTAATGTGTGTTTTTATCCGCATGAATTTGAATAAGGGGCCCTACTAAAAAACTATGTGTATGGTGGAAGAAAGCGGATTCAAACATAAGAAGCTTGATAATTCACTGTGGCTTGATGGTAAGATCCTTATCCATAGGTAATGCAAATTTTGTTTGACAAAAAGTCAAAACTCGCTATTGTTATCATAAATGTATAGACCACGTAGAAAAGAATATTACAAAATACAGGTCGTTTGAACTAACAATGCAAACATATGTTAACTAAGTGATGTTAAAAACATGTCCCACATATGTGAGTTGGGACTCACTGATATATAATTAAAAAAAATTCCAATCAGGTTTAATAGTTTTGCAAATATACAAAGAAGAGATTGTAATATTCTTCTCTTTGCTGTATGCTTTAGCTTTTGCTCTAATATTGGTAAACACCCTAACATTATCTTTTTAAGTTGCATTAATGTGCTCATACTAATATAATACTTGTCATCTTCCACATACACAACTCATTTAAATTTCTCACAAAATGTTGAGTTAACAATTCGTATTGTCTGAAGATTCAATGTTCTTTCTATAAACCCAATTTCCGACACACCAAAAAATAGGATCTATGTAACTTGTGCATTAGTGTATGAACAAACACCACTACGCCGTGAACGTGCGTCCATAAGGTAGTTGAACCATGGCAGGCTCAAGTATGCATATTAGCCACAAAAATCCTCATGTGTCACTGTAAATATTGAGGTATTTAAAGGAAGTGAACGTAAGCATAGAGCCTAAGTGTAGCTTAATGGTTTTAGGAGTGTAATTTATTAGGTTGTAGTTGTTTAATTTTTATTGGACGTATTGTACTATTGTTACCCATCTGACTTGGAAATTGTCGTGTTTACATAGTTGTTGAGCAAGTGTCTGGGAAAGACCATGTCATAACAATTTGATAGACATTAAGCGTTGGAAATATAGTTAAAGTAAATACCTTAGAATAACAATCACATTGTTCCATGACTACACGCACTTAGGCAATGTCACAGATTGACAGCCGTGAAAATTCATTAACAAAGAATATAGTTAATCATTAGGTATGTCTCCTAATAATAAACCAAATGATAAACTTCTTTCATTTCTCGATCACTATTTATAATTGACTAGGTCTTTTAAGCATTCCAGCAAAAATGATACTCATTGTATATTTTATGATTGGAAATTTTTTATTTTGGACAATGTTTGCTTTGATGCTCTCTACTACGTGACTACCATTATAGTTCATCACCTGAAATTAGCATTGTTTTACTTTAGTTAATTGAACAAGAAGCAAGTGAGATCAAGAATAAATTCTCAACGCCACGACGTTCAACTATGGAGGATGCTGATAATGGCATACTTGATGAAATGGATGTTATCCCCAATGAAGAAATGCTATTGGTAACTTAGAAACTCTAAACACTCGATCAAACAACCTCTTTAAAATTATGATTTAATATAAATGCTCTAAAAACTGGTCGCTGTGAAATATGTCAGTGTAGTTACAAAGGAAATGCCAACATTTTTGTATCTTAATGTATGTTCGGTTCATGTTCAGGTTTATATTACGTGATCAGGGGTTTCTGAATTCCTGTTATGCGTGTTTTTGACTTGAATATATCTCCTGAAGAGATGAATTCTAGACCAGTTGCAGACATGGATAGGCTTTCTACTTTGTATAATTACATACTTGCTAACTGACGGGTAAAGTGCAATGGGTCACAACGGTATAAACACAAATGCGGAAGCAAAACCTTCGTTTGACCGCGCTGTAGTGTGTCTATTACATCTGAGTTTGCATCTATGATATGTATGAGTATAAAATATGTACAGACCCTCATAATTAGCTAAGTTTGTACAGTATAAGATACGTATGACTGTCTATGTTTTCTTATAGGTGACCAGAAGTATCTAAATGCCTATTATGTTGGATTTTTGAGTGCCCATGTTTTGACCAGAAGATATCTCCTAAATAGATGAATTCTAGACCAGCTGCAGACATAGAGAGGCTTTCTATACTCTGGATAATTCAGACATTGGACTTTACATGCTTGCTAACAAGGTAATGTAAGAAGTATTTCCTAATAATTTTGGCGAGTATCTAAACTTTATACTAATACGAGCTTGTGACATATAACAATGGATGGTGGATGAGAAAGATCTTTGTGTCATACACTTTACACTTGACCCTCTAAAAACCATGGGATTGGTAGACATCATGGCTGTTAAGACATGTTGATCATATCTTTTTAAGGGCTGTTTGTTTTACAATTTTATTATCACATTGCTTGATAAGGGTTGTTTGTTTTACATTTTTCTAATCACATTGCTTAATAAGGTATTTTAGTAGTATGTTTTTTGATTTTTTGTTTTGAATCATAGAAAAAATGGTTTGAATATTAATTAATGATTTAATTGGTTTGTTGTATGTTCGTCTCTGATTTACTTATTAAATTTTCATGTGCTTAGGAGGGTGATGGTTCATGGCATGGTTGATCAACTACATATGGCTAGGCGGCTAGCAATTTTCTTTTGATCGACAAGTTAAAACCAAAAGTAAGATGTTACAATAGAAATTAGTATTAACTTTAAAAAATGGTCACATGAAAATAATAACTCATAATGCACATGTGTCGTGGTGATCAGTTAAGGAAACTACATACGTTGGGAAAGGCTTACTCAGAGTTATTCTTATATGAGAAGCGGTTTTCAGAAACTGAAGCCAAGGTTTTCCTTCAGACCTACTTTATTGTTAGTAGGGTGTTACATGTTTGGGTTAGGCAGTCCAAAATACGAATGTTTAAATGCATCAGACATATGAATGTACAGGAATATAGTAAAAGGGCAAATGGCACAAAAAGGTACCCAACTTAAGGGTCATTTCCAATTAAGGTATCATACTTTTTTTCTTGCATAAAAAGACATCCAGCTTATTTTTTTTGGCCAATTTGGGTATTTTCGTTAAATATTTGACGATAATCCATTAAGTTTTACATTTTAAGTTCACCGCTGCTAGCATGAAAAGAGAATAATTCATTACACACCAGACCAATAAAAAATCTACTAAAACCAATTAGGAACGATAAGATAATTTATGAGAGTTGGAGTCAGAGAACTATTACATGATGGATGGATTTTTTTTAAACCATGATGGATGGATTAGGTGATACAAAAGTTTCAAGGTATATCCATGCATAGATATTGAAACCAAAATTCGCATCTGTATTTGAGCGTAACTTATCTTTGGTATTCTTCTCAAGATCTACTTTATAAAAATAACTTTCAGTGTTAGTTCTGGTATGCATTAGCCAATTTCCAGTGCTCATCACGTGAATTGGCCACGAATTAAAGTGAAAACCTTCTTCTGGGACGTGCTGGATGGGTTGGTGGTGGTGGTTTAGGTAGGTGGTTTGTGGGGATGATGGGTAGGGTTGGTGAGTTATGGCGATTGTGGGTAGGGTTGGTGGTGGAGACGGTGATGGTGGTGGGGAGGCGGTGCTTGGTAGTGATGGAGGTGGCGACGATGATTAGTGGTGGTGGTAGCGGTCGGTGGACTTGAAATGCAAAACTTAACGGATGATCGTTAAATATTTAACGAAAATACCCAAATTGTCCAAAAAAATAAGTTGAGTGCCTTTTTATGCAAGAAAAAAAGTATGATACCTTAATTGGAAATGACCCTTAAGTTGGATACCTTTTTTGTGCCATTTGCCCTATAGTAAAATCTCCACACTGATGCATTAGACACTAATAACCCGTTTTTGTAAGCACTTCCAAACACCCCCATATGCGCCAAAGGTTGCAGCTTTTTTTATTGTATGTTATTTTTTATTTAATTTACGTGTTTATTCAATGATTTTGCAGTATTTAGAGCGATCGTTTAAGCAAAAGATGGTTCTTTTTAGCCCAACTAACGGTAAGGTATTTAAAGCAACGATGTAGATTTCTTCACTCCTAATTAGATTTTGTTTCAAAGTTTCACTTTATTTAATTTACAAAAAAATCAATCCCATAAATCCAGAATCTAGAAGTTGATACATAGCCTGAGTTCAAACATCTGCAGAAGCAATAGACACAATTGTTACATCTTGATTCAGAGGACAAAAGAGATATACACTATACGTCTATACTCACCAAAAGCAGCATGCTATATTTTTCTAAATTCCCCTAAATGAGTTTCAATACCAGTCAACTTCATTTGCAAGGTTAAGGACATCCAGTTTGCTAGGACTTTGTTGTGTGAAAGTCAAAATTAGACTAAGGATCAGTCAGTTTTACAAATACAGGTCATATTAGTCACTGGAGCTCTAACAGAGGAGTCTCAAGTTAGGCCAATCAATCTTCCATGCTTAGAAAAGAAGAAAATTAAGTATATATTCATTATCATAAAAATTTGACATAGAAACACTATTGATATATCAAATTCTCAACGCCGACTATAACAAAATTATATCTTATTGGTGATCCCTACCTTTTTTTCTAATAAAATAAAAGTTAATAATGACATCAAGTTACAACTTCACGTTTCATCATGCGAATATTGCTGGTGGTTTTCTAATCTATTGCACCAAATAAATGAATTACTATAAGTACACACATGTGTTTATTTGTGTTGGGTCGTAAACATATGGACCCTGTTTCTCACTAACAGCCCAAATTGCAATTGAAATGAAGTATTACACAGGAGCATACATGGTAGAAATTATAGACTGGAGTCTCTAATCTCTACATTTCCCATTTGTTTATCAGCAGTTTTGACGGTCTTGTTTCTAAAGTATAATCAGCATAATTGCAATTCAAGTTTTGAGCATAGTGCTACAGCGCGCTCGATTCATCGAGGAATCGAGCGGGCTATGCAACTATGAAATTATGAATATATAAAAGTACCATGCATGCAATAAATACTGTTAGTACAAAATTCGTGTCGGGTCTGGCAAGGTGTTGAAGTCCTTTGTCGGGCCGGGCCTCCAAGTGACTTGAGTGTTCGATCTTGTACTAGAGCAAGAGAAGTGATATGATTTTCTGCATAATTAAAAGTAAACCGTTAGCCTTACCGTGGGGATGGACCTCACGATTAGACTCCGGCTTGAGAGTAAGCATTCATATTGTCAGAGTATATGTCAGAGAGGATAAGAATAATTATGTACTTTTTGGGGTGTATTGTGATCCCTATTTATAGGTGTCTAGTACTAGGGTTTCCTAGTATTTTGGTTACTTTAGTAGTGGCCAGAGTGGGTCCCTTGTCGGGCAAGGATCCGCGATAATCGTGTTGAACGGTATGCGGTTTGTTTTTTACCGTGGAGGTTTCGTCCTTTTGGTGGATCCGCGGACGGATCGCTGGGTTCGGGCCGTGGCCCACACGAGATTGGGTTTTACTATGGCCCGTTGTTGACAGGTTGGCCCAAAAAGCTCACGTGTAATAATGTGGCCCAAAGGCCCTGAGGCTTGGTACACCTCAAGTAGTACGCTCATAAGTACCACCCAGTCTAGTATGATATGCCGCCACTTGCGGATCTGTACTGCGTGCGGTGACAATGCTAGACTTTTTGGGTACTTTATTTCCTCCTGGAGCCCATCTATTTTTATGCCGTACCGCTTCTGGGTTGGTGACGCTATAGTGATGTGCGAGGTTGATTGTCCTTTTACCTATTGCGCTAGTGTCAGGCCTTTTTACCAGTTTCCATGCGCTTTTCCAACGTTGATTAGGCAAGTTTGCATACACGTGGAGTATCCAAAGTATCGGTAGGATGTAAATATACCAAAGTAAAATACCTCTTCATTTTTCTGTTTTTTCTCTTCTACAAAATCTTTCCACCGCCCATGTTGAATTCTTAGAGCTTTTACTTCTTATTTCAATCCGCGCATTGCCTTCCTGTTCTTAGTTTTTCGAGATTCGGTTGCATTTATCTTAGTCTGTCTTCCTTCAAAAATGGCTAATAAAAATTCCCATTATGACCCTGAGAGGATTGGTAGAATGCTTTTGAATTAGTTATTATATTCCTGATTGAAGTTATTCCTACCGATCCTGGGGGGGGGGGGGGAGTAGGACTATCATCCCAATTTCCTGAGGGTAAAGTGGGTGTCTTACATAGGTTGTTCGATTATTGTGCTATAGAATTCCTACTT
The DNA here is from genome assembly GCA_026074375.1 of Tanacetum coccineum. NCBI lineage: Eukaryota > Viridiplantae > Streptophyta > Magnoliopsida > Asterales > Asteraceae > Tanacetum > Tanacetum coccineum. The sequence goes on along the minus strand of BQNB010012765.1, from coordinate 28,610 downwards.
ACATGTTTTTTGTTAGTGTTCTCAAATATTATCTGTAATACAAACATTTCTCACTATCCCCTTCGGTGCTGGCTCGTGTATCTCATTTCGAGGTTTTGACACGCGTACTTAATCTCGCTCCATCGGTAGCTGTTTTCCGTGCGTTCTACACACGTATATATAGTGACGGATTGTTTTCGTTTGCAAAGCGTTCCTTATCGGCCCCTTCTTGTCTCTCTAAACCCCCGGACTCTATTAAGAATTGGGCGGACCACTTTTTCTGGGTTGATTCTAGGTATTTCCTATCCCGCTCCCTTTGTATATGGAGGCGCGTTGGAGAAGGATCCGACTTCCATCTTACGCTTGTCAAGAGAAGGCGTTCACGGTACCTTTCTCACTAACAATGCGCCTTTTTCGGCGGTTATACGGGTGTTTTTTAGTTTGTGGGTTTGAGCCTCTACTATTCCATTTAATGAAAACACTTATCCATCCTTTGAAAGACTGATTGATAAAACGGGTGGGTGAAAAACTTTCACTTTTGGTGGGGATTCTATAATTTTTTTATAGTACTATTTTTTATATATATATAATATATATATATTATTTAGTATATATATATTTATTTATATATATATATATTATATTTATATATATTATCTATATGTGGGGTTTAATCTTTTGGAGTTTATTCCGCAGATATGGGTTTACTTGACTATATCAGGACTGCTGACCATCGATAGGTGCAGACGGTGATGTCAAAAAGGGGAAAGAGAAGCGTGAAGCTGTAGATTAGCATAAAACATTGCTTTGTGTCCTTGGACCCTCCTGCCGTGGCACAACAGGAAGGTGGTAGTGGTTCTGGCGCTGGTCCTGAGGTTTTTGCTCCGGCTGCGGAAGAGAAGGTTGTGGCAGTGAATATTGTTTCACCGTGGGTAATTACTTGAGTTTTAGAAGACCGAAAGACGATCTGCTTGTGGTGTGAAGGAAGATGCCACTCGGAAAGCAATGGACATGGCGATTGCGGTAAGAAGTTGTCAAAGCAGAGTGATACCCTTCCTGCTAAGAGGTTAAGGGTAGATCATCCCAGCCTTGCTTCTGGGACTGGTGGTAAGTCGCTTGCTAGCTTGAGACGGACTATTCTGGAAGGTTCCCTTGCATTGGGACCTTCCCTTTAGGCGGACATCCATGCTCAGGTTATCGTGCAAAGGTATGTGTATGCTTATCCCTCTTTTATTTTGTCCGTACTCACTTGTATTTTCCTTAATGTTATTGTTTCTTTTCTTGCCAGTTCCCATGTTGCGGATGTCCCTGTGTATACTGCTGCTGATACTGTGACTTCCAGCAGGGGCAAGACGCATGCCGCGTCTACGTCGGACATGGGCGGGTCTTCCCAGCTTGAGACGTCGGAAGGGTCGGCTGACTCGTTCTATGAGACGGGTCTCCCTGAAAATTTTTTTTTTTTTTTTTTTTTATTTTTGAGATGCAAGCGTTTGGTATATTCCTCGCTGGAATATTACCAATGATTCACTGCTGGATGACGGCTTTTCTTGTCGCACGCTGGTGGACCGCGTCGCCCCCCTGGTTTTTTCTCCACACTCCGAAATATGGATTACGACCAACTGTTTGAGGAGTTCAATGTGGGGGCGGCGCGACAGATTTGCCTTGGATCGGAGGTGAGGTCTCGTACCGAACATGAGCTGGAACTTAAAGAGAAGCTACGGGTTAAGTATGATGCTCGGGGTGTGCTTCTTAAGGAGAAGGATATGGAGATTGCTAGGTTGAAGTCTTTGGTGCAGGAGAAGGAGACGGAGTCCGCGGAGGTTTCCCGTCTCCGTGATCAAGTTTCTGTCTTGACTGCGGAGAAATCATCGTTGAGCGCGGAGGTGTCGGTTCTTAAGAGTGTTGTTTCACAGAAGGAAACTGACATCTCCCTTCTTGATTCCCGCACTACTTACCTTAAGTCTGCTCTTGATGATTCCCAGGCTGCTTGTAATGAAGCCAGGAACTTGATTTCCACCCTGTCTTCCGAGAGAGATGGACTTGCTTCTGAGGTATGACTTTTATTCCGCTCGTTGTTTCTATGTGTTGTTTTTTTTAACTTAACTTCTTATCCTTGCAGGTTTCTACTCTTCATTCTGCTTTTCGCGATCTTAAAGAGAAGATGGAAGCTCAGCAGGAATGCGTCAGGGCCCAGGCGCTGTACAAACAGTGTGGCCGGAATTGAGGCACATGTGGTGGTGTGTCCGGCCAGCTTGGAGGGGGAATTTTATCCTGCTTACCTGACTGCTCGGGCTGGACGAAGATGGCTGTTGACGCACGGGATGACACTTGCTATGGTGAAATGTTTAAAGTCTCCTAAGTACCAAGGAATTCTGGGTCATGCTTTAGGCCGGGCCGTGGACTTTGGTATGCAAGAGGGTTTGGCGGCCGTTGGATATTTGCTAATTGTATTACTAATCTACCCGGGATTTTGCCTAATAAAAGCCCAAATAAAATGCCAAAGATTAGAAAATGTGTGCTTTTATGGATCCAAATTGTTGCAGGGTAAGGATTGGGAAAGACAAAGAGAAGCAAAAAAACAATCAAAACAGACAAAGAAACGGGAGAAAAAAGTCAAGAGTCAAGAGCAAGACAAAGAAATCAGCCAGAAATCACAGCCGGATCAGCCCGACACAGTCGAACTCAGTCAAAGAAAGAAACAAAGAAGTCAAATTACAAGTCAAAGGGCCAAAGATGTCAAGTATTCAAAGATTCAAGGGCCTATTTTGAAGATAGAAGTCTCAAGGACTAGAGTTGCCAAAAGAGGAAAGTGATTTATAAAGAAGAAAAAGAGAAAGAAAGTCACAAGGGCCGATATTGCCAAACTTCAAACTTCTTTTAACACTAGCTTGGGCGGAGACAACTACAAGGACTGAATTTGCACAACCTCAAATTATCTTTATAACTAGAAAAGGCGGATAGAAAAGACAAGGACCATTTATGTCATTACTCCAAACTTTTCAAATAATACACCCGCATAACCCGCGTTTGTTACAACTAACCAACAGCCTTCAACAGCTTTTCCCGCCAATTTGCCCACAAACCCAATCCCGAATATTTCACAACCCCCGCTCCTTTTCTCTTATAAAATCGATCATACACCTCTCCCCACTCACAAACCAACACGTGGCAGCAACCTATTGGCCATAACACCTCATCAACCCATCCAACGGCCACAAATAAGCTTCAAAGGATCAAGGGCTGTGATTCAAAGGAATCCTCTAGAATTTCCTCCCTCTCCTCACCTCTTCTCTATAAATAGAAGCTTAGGTTTTCATTTTTCTGTGGTTAGATTTTATTTTTAAACATTTACTTTGTAATTTTCCCGTTTTAAGCAATTAAGCTTTTACTTTAAGCACTTAAGCTTTTAAGCTCTTGTAAACATTTCCTTTAAACTTGTACTCAATCAATTTAGCAATTTCATTCAGTTTTTAAGCTGCTTGTGTTCTTCGTTTTCAGTTTTAAGCAAATTTTCTCAATTAAGCTTTCAATAAGCTCATGTGAGCTTATTACTTTTCATAAGCTCAAAATTAGTTAAACACACACCAAAACCCAAAACTTCTGTTTTTTTATAGCTTCATTCACTCGTTCTCATCAATTTACATCAAATCAATGTCATGTAAGTTCATGGATTCATTGTTTGAAGGTTAAAGAAGAAATAAGCTAGTTAAAGCTTATTTAGCTTATTGCTGAGGTCTAGAGGCAAGGTGCCAGTAGGTATAAGTTTTTAAAGTCACTCACTCAACTAGAGTGACTTTGGTGCTGAGACAACAACTAATTTCAGGTTTTACTTCTTTAGATTCAAAGTAGCTTACAAGTAGCTTTTATATTTGCTTATTGCTCATCAAGCTTTGTTAATTTTCTTCATTATATTGTTGTTTAAGTTTGTTATTAGCTGTCTTCAGTTTTTTATGATTTAGTTGAGATATTTCTCATTTAATTTTCAAATTTTGTCATATAGTAGTTAAAGCCTATTAGTAGAGTAAGTAACTATTTCACCTTATATTAAGGTCTTACATAATTTACAGCTTATTTAAGCTTCATTAGTTTAGATATTTAGAAGTAGATATCAAGGTTTCAGCTATTTTAGTTTTCAAATTGTTTTTAAGTACAACTTAGTTTTTAGCTTTTACATTAAGAGAGTGTCTTGGTTTAAATGTTTTTGACACTAAAGTCAACACAATCCTGTCCAATACTTAGATTGTTTGAGTTCATTACATAGTTATGAAGTTTTAGATAAGTATTTAGAAGTTAGTAACTTAGGTTACAAAGTTTAGATCTATAAAGCTTGATTTTACACAGTGGGAAATTAGATGGTTTAGTACTGTTTGATCAAAGAGATTTTATGGTTTTATTGAGTTTAAATGTTTTAAGCAAAACTTAGATTTCATTCATTTAGTTGGTTTTAAAAAATTCTCATAGCAAGACGTAAGCTTGAACTTGCACTTTTGTTATTTGCACCTAGCAAACAACAGTATTAACTTGTTTTGTTGCCTACTCATTTTCCTCATAATATTTGTGCAATTCATAATGTAAATATTTGAATTTAGAATTTAAGATGCCTCTGAATTCCATTAGATTATTACTTTTCATCATTTAGTTTTCAATATTAAGCATTTTAGCCTAGCTTATTTTACCTATAAAAGTAGCATAGCAGCTTAATTGAAATTTAGCTTATCTCATTTTGAATTCTCATATCCAGTTGAAATTTTGGAAATCCTTTTATCTAGGTGAGTTTTATATCAATAGTTTAGCTTATTTTCAAAATTTAACCTATTAAGGTTTAGAATTCAGCTCTTTAGCTTATTAGAAAAAAGTTAAAAACAGTTTAAGCATAAAGCTTGCACTTTTCAATATCAAAGTTTTTGTAATATTTGTTAACAAGTAGTATTTTTCTGTCCTAAATTACTTTAGTTACACAATCAACTAGGCATTAATAGCTTCTTTTGTTTTCTATTTTCATCAAGTAATAAGCTTGGAAAAAGCTAAAATCTAAATAAGCTCTTAAAGCCTATGTTTCTGTAACAGCCATCAATTTTCTTATTTTTCAGCTTATTGAGTTGTTAAAAGTCCAAAGTGCTTTTACTAAAGTTGTTAGGATTAAGCTGATAAGCAACTTTGTAGTTTTAAGTTTTTGCTAATTCTCAAAATTTAATAAGCCAAAAATAGGAAATAAGCTAGGGTCTGTTTTGTACTTTTCTCAAACCTCAGGGGTACCCGTTCCTTCTATAGTATAAATTTTACTTATTTAGCCCGCCTACCCTTAACTTTCCTTTAGTTCACTTCCTACCCTGTCTTTTCTATTTTCTTTTAATTTTCCTTTTTATTATTAATTAAACGTATTTATTTAGTTAATTGGTTTAAATTTTATAAAATCTAATTAGTTGAAAAATAAAAAGTTGAAATTTAGGGCTTATTATTTTTTATAACTTTCTGCACCATTTTTAGTTTCTAAAAATATTTTTTTCATATTTTTCTCATTTAAAGTTGTATTTTTAAATTAAAAGAGAATTTATGGTAATTACTTTTTTCTTAGTTAAATCATAAAAAAATAGAAAAATAGTTGAAAAATTAAAATTCTTTTTGCAATAATTTTCTTTTTAAATCTAGTATTTAAAAACTTTGAAAATGAAAAGAAAAATTTTTGTATTTAATGTTTAGGAAAAAAGTTATTTTGTCTAAATCATTATTTTTTAGTATAATCATAAAAATTCAACAAATACATAAAAAATTCTAATTCTTGTTCCTAAAATTTTCATTTTATAAATTTGTGATTTTAGGAATTTATTTTTGTGTTGTTTCTATGTGTTTTTTTTAAAAAAAAACTTAACTTCTTATCCTTGCAGGTTTCTACTCTTCATTCTGCTTTTCGCGATCTTAAAGAGAAGATGGAAGCTCAGCAGGAAGCGCAGGCCCAGGCGCTGTACAACCGTGTGGCCGAACTTGAGGCACATGTGATGGATGTGTCCGGTCGCTTGGAGGGGGAATTTTATCCTGCTTACCTGACTGCTCTGGCTGGACGAAGATGGCTGTTGACGCACGGGATGGCACTTGCTATGGTGAAATGTTTAAAGTCCCCTGAGTACCAAGGAATTCTGGGTCATGCTTTAGGCCGGGCCGTGGACTTTGGTATGCAAGAGGGTTTGGCGGCCGGCCATGAGCATGGGGTCGCCGGAACCCCACTTTCCGCGGTCATGGCTTACAACCCGGAGACTGCTGAAGCCAATTATCTTGACGCGGTAAGGGCTCTTGAGGAAGCGGACTTCCCTTTGGTTCAATTGTTGAAATCCAAGAAAGATTCCGGGATGGATGAGGTCTTGGATTGTTTTCTATTGGACGGACCTTTGGCAGACCTCCCTGAAGCTGCTTACCTTCAACCGTGCCTTGAGCAGCTCTCCGTCCCTATCTATCATGCTGATGTTAAGGCTGTTGTCGGGGAAACCTCTTTATCTTTTGCTCTACTTAACGTTCACACCCGCGCCGAAGGCGCGAAGAAGCATGTCGCGGGTCTCCGTCAGTTAATGGTGGATATAGTTTCCCATCCCCTGTCCTCTCAGAACTTGCTGGGTGAGGCTAGCACTTCCGCGGCTCCCCTCTCCGTTGAGGATTTGGACACAGATGAAGATTTGGGGAGCGTGGTTTGTATGCCCCAATTTGAAGACCCTCGTTTTGAAATTTTGCCGTGACCGCATGTGGTCTGTTACAGCGGCTTGTTTGTGTTTTGAATTTATTTTATATGTCGTGGCCGTATGTGGCCGTTGCGGCTTTTATTGTAAATTGATATTAACTTTGTAAGTTTAACATCTGATTTGGACGGATTCTTGTAGGTCCGTTCCGCAACACGTTTTCTAGTGCTATGTTTGCTATCTTTTGTTTATTACTGGTGTACGTTCGTAATAGATAGTCTTGTGAATATTTGTGGGTTATTCTCCCGGTGCCGGGCTTGCAATACCTCTTACGCGCCTGAGCTAATTTTGAGGTTGCTCAACCTTTATTATACGGGATAATATTTTTGTGGAGCATGGCTCCTTGCATGCGCGTCTTAACAATTAATATAACTTTGCAAAGTAAAAAAAACAATTTAAAATTTAAAACTCGTGAGGGTAGCTAATCCCCACTTTTCATTGAAATTCGAAATATTACAAGATAAGGATAAATAAGGATATTGCCCTTCGGAACATAATATGTGTCGGACGGATTCTTACACTTCATGTATATAACACTTTTTGAGATTACAAATGTTCCATGTCCTCGGCATTTCATTTCCTTTGCAGTCTTTGAGTTTGTATGCTCCTTTTCCAAGCGACTCTTTAACTTCATACGGTCCTTCCCACTTGGGTCCAAGTTTGCCTTCATCTTTGGCATGACTTGCTTCATCACTGCGGTAGACCATGTCGCCCGGCTTGAAACTTGTGCCGCGAACTCTCGAGTTGTAATATTTTTCCATCTTTTTCTTGCTTTTTGCTTCCTGAATTGCTGCCTGCTCCCTTCTTTCCTCTATGAGGTCCAAGTTCATTTCCAAAGCTTTATTGTCTTTTGTCAGATCGATATCCGTAGTCCAGAGTGTTGGCATGCCTATCTCCGCCGAGATAACAACTTTCGTGCCGTACGTTAGTGAGAATGGTGTTTCTCCATTACTTGACTTGATCATTGTACGGTAGGCCCATAGGACGTGCGGGAGTTCTTCTATCCAATCTTTGCTTCTTTCATCAAGCCTTGCCTTTATTCCTTCTCCTAAGCTTCTGTCTGCTCTTTCAACTAGACCATTTGCTTGTGGGTGCTTCATGGAAGCGAAGCATTGGCGAATACACAGTTTCTCACACCAATCTTTGAATGGATTATCACGGAACTATTTTCCGTTGTCTGATATAATTTCCCCATGTAGGCCAAATCTGCAAACAATGTTTTCCCACACGAACTTCTTCACTTGATTGCCAGTGATGGTTGCGACAGCCTTTGCCTCGATCCATTTAGTGAAATAATCGATAGCAACAATCAAGAATTTAACTTTGCCTGGACCTTCCGGAAAAGGTCCGGCTATGTCTATCCCCCACTTATAGAATGGCCATGGAGACGTGATGGGGGTTCTTTGGGACGGGGCGGTGTATTTGACAGTCATTGCATTCCCTTATCAAATTCCGTGCATCCATATGCATTGTTGGCCAGTAATATCCTGTTCGGATAACTTTGGCCACCACAGATCTAGGACCGGAGTGCATGCTGCACGATCCTTCGTGTATTTCTCTTAGGACGTAGTTTGCTTGGAGCGGTCCGACACACCGGAGCCATGGTCCTAAGAAAGACTTTTTGTATAAGGTTCCATTAATCATGGTGTACCTGGCCGCTTTGCGACTCACCATTCTGGCCTTCTTTTTATCCTCCTGAAGGATTTCTTTTGCCAGGTACTCGCATATGGGTGTCATCCACGTATTGCCCTCTTCCTCTACTACATCGAGAATTTCCTTTTCATTTATGAACTTTTCCTTCAATTCTTCCACAAGCACCTGTTTGCTAAGATGCGCGAAGCTTGTGGATGCGATCTTGCTTAGGGCGTCTGCCTTCTTGTTTTCACTTCGTGGTATTTGTTTGATGGAAAATTCCTTGAAGCTTTTTGCGAGTGTTTTTACTTTGTTCAAGTACTGAACCATGCCTGACTCTTTGGCAATATAAGAGCCGTTAACTTGATTGGCCACAAGTCTTGAGTCAACGTGTGCTTGCAAATTCTTTACACCTATTTGTTCTGCGATCCGGAGACCGGCTACTAATGCTTCATATTTGGTTTCATTGTTAGTAGCCTCGAATCTAAACCTCATGGCGTACGTACACTCTGCCCTTTCTGGATTTGTTAGTATCAGTCCTACTCCGGAGCCGTTTACATAGGACGAGCCATCCGTAAACAATGTCCACAGCTCCGGTAGTACTTTCGGTTCTGCCATGAGTTCGTCCGAAGACCTTTCTTCTAGTTGTTCCATAATAAAATCCGCCAATATTTGCCCTTTAATTGCAGTCCTTGGTCTATATTGGATATCATATCCTTCTAACTCAAACTTTCATTTCAGCATTCTTCCGGACATTCACAATAGTTGCTTTATTGGTTGATCTGTTATTACAAAACCGTGTGTGCTTGGAAGTATTTTTTCAACCGTTTGCTTGCACTGAGCAGGGCTAACACCAACTTTTCCATAGGAGTATAGTTGACTTCCGGACCTCGTAGGGTGCAGCTTACAAAATATACTGGTATTTGCTTGCCTTCCCGGTCCGTCATCAAGACTGCGCTGATAGCTTCTTTTGCTGCGGCCAAGTATATGATTAGTTCCTCATGTTCCCTTGGTGCGGTCAGTGTTGGGTGTTCTGCAATAAGTTTCTTCATTTGTTTGAAAGCTGCTTCGGCTTCCGGTGTCCATTGAAAATCGCTCTTTTTTTGTGCACTTTTTCAAGGTTTTGAAAAAAGGTAACGATTTTTCTGCTGATTTTGACAAGAACCTGTTTAAACTTGCTAATTTTCCATTTATCTTCTGCACGTCCTTGATGCATCTCGGAGATTGCAAGCTAAGGACTGTGTCTGCTTTATCCAGACATGCTCTCAACCCGTTGGTGCTTACTTTGTAACCTAAGAACATTCCTTCCTACATTCCAAAAGGTGCATTTCTTTGGGTTTAATTTCATGTTTATCTGCCGGAGGGTTTTGAATGTTTCTGTTATGACTCAGATGATTTCTTCTTCCGTGCGGCTCTTTATAACCAGGTCATCGACATATACCTCCAGGTTACGTCCAATCTGCCTTTGGAATGCCTTATCCACTAAACGTTGATATGTTGACCCATCATTCTTTAAACCGAACGGCATTTTAGAGTAGCAAAATATCCCTTGGCTTGTTATGAACGCCGTTTTTTCTTCGTCCTCTTTTGCCATCTTAATTTGGTGGTACCCCTTGTATGCATCTAAGAAACATTTGAAAGGATACCCACAGAGAGACTCTACCTTCCAATCTATTTCCAGTAATGGGTAGCAATCCTTGGGGCATGTGTTGTTAAGATCTTTGAAGTCTACACACATTTGCCAGGTCCCGTCATGCTTTTTGACCATTACTGAATTAGAGAGCCAACTGTCATAGTGGACCTCTTTCATTATTCCGGCGTCCACCAATTTTTCTACCTCTTCTTGGATTACCTTATTTCTTTCCGGTGCATGTCCTCTTTTCTTTTGCCTGACTGGTAAATATCCCTCCCGAATATTCAAGCGGTGTTCCGCGATGCTTCATGGGACACCCGTCATATCAGTTGGCTTCCAGGCAAAAATATCCAAGTTTTGTTTGAGCAAGGAACATAGTTCTTTCTGTCCCTTTTCTGTTAATGTTGATCCTATGGCAACTGTCTGCTCGGGGTATTCTGGATGAATTGCTATATTTATTTTCTCTTCCAGTACTTGGTTGACTACGGGAGGCTAGATGCTAGGTCCTGAGATCTCCATAGGAATGACTCTACTGCTTTGTAGCGTTACCGTGCCGCCTTCAACGGGGAATTTTAACATTCCGTGTGCTGTTGATGGTATGGTGCGGATTTTCCTTATACCCGGTCTGCCTATTATTGCATTGTGTTAGGATGGTGACCTGATAATCATGAAGTTCATCCACGCAGAGGTGGAATGTACTTCATTACCTATTTTGACTAGCAAGGCTATCTGGCCTAGTGGCCAAATGGTCTCTCCACTGAATCCGATAAGGTGAGTGGTGGCCGGAACCATTTGATCCCTTATCTCTTTGCAGAGTTTTACAAAGCAATGTTCATATAAGACTTCTGAGGATGCACCGCCGTCAACGTATATCCTGTGCATAAAGTGTCCGCCCATTTCAGCTTCGATTATCATTGGTCCCTCCGTTCCGTCTTCTTTCCCCAAGGGTGGAAAGGAAATCGCCGTCTCCGGAGAGAAGCTTTGGGTAATCCTAGGCTTGACCACTCTTTCCCATGGCTGAATCATTAGTATAGCCAAAGGTTTATCCTTTCCGGACACTTCCCCTTTTTTGGTGCTTTCGGCTTATCGTTCTGTTTTAATTCTTTGATGAATTGCGACAATTTTCTGGCCTTGATCATTTCGTCTATTTGCTTTCTCAGCTGCATGCATTCGTCCGTGATGTGTCCCGTATCTGAATGAAATTTACAGTATTTGTTCGGATCCTTTTTCTCCGCAGGAGTTACCATTGGGGGTGGGGCTTTGAACTTTCCTTTTTCCAGAGCGAAAATTTCTTTTGGCATTTTGGTAAGGAGTGAGAATCTATCTGGCTTACGATCCGGTCTTTGTTTGTTTTTGAAGCCTTTCTTGAAATTCGGTTTGTCCCCCCTTCTGATTGTTTCCATGATGAGGATGCTTTTCTCCGGCCGTGACTGAATGCAGCAACTTCCCCTTGTAAGAAAGACGTAGTCATTCTATACATTTCATCCATAGACCTTGGAATTCTTTCATATAAACGCTTGATTAACCCAAGGTGAGTTATTCCGTACATAAACCCGGAGATTGCATTCCGGAGCTCCTTCCACGTCCAAGACTTCTGCCTTGTATCTTTCCATGAAGTCTTCCGTAGATTCTCCATCTCTTTGCTTAATGTGATGTATCTCCACCGGATCCTTGATGTGTTTTGTTTGCTGAAGATAGTTCTCTCTAAATGCTGTTCTTAGATCTTCATAGCTATCAATCGACTCTTTTGGTAGCTTGTCGAACCAAACTCTAGCATTCCCGGTGAGGGTTGAGTTGAACATGTGGCACCATGTCGGCATTGAAATAGCTTTAAGTGATCCTCCGGATCTCCACTTCCATCATACGTCTTGACGTGGCTAGGCATCCTAGTCCTCGGGAGACTAAAATGCCGGATCCGAGATGTGAAAGGGTTTCTTTCCTCACATGTCCAAGGCTGGGAGAGATCGTCTTCATAGGTGCTCGACCTATGTCTTCTTGATTTGGATTTCCAGTGGCCCCCTTCGCTATCTTCGCTTTCTGAATATCGGCTAGTCGTGCGGGACGGTGTTCCCTTTTGCTGATGCCTCCTTGGTTCTACTTCAGTTCTTTTTGCCTGGGGACTTCGTTGACGACTACCGGAACGTGCGGATGTAGCTGGCTCCTTTCTTCCCAACCTATTGAACACGCCTCCTTCCTTCCGTGGCCGGGGCCGTGGTGAAGGGGATCTGTACTTCTTAAGCCTTTTGAAAACACTGGCATGTGGTGATGGGCTTCGGGAATGCCTATCTCCGTGCCTTCTTCTGGGCTCTGTTCGGGCGGTTGGTGTCTTAGATTCAGAGTAGTGCGACTCTTCACGGCTTCTTATCTTAATTCCGGACTCGTCGCCATAGATCAGTCGTGCTTTTACTGCGTTGAGTTTGTCTTTCTGCTCTTTTTCTTTTTGCATCTTTTCGGCGATGAGCGGCAAGAGTTGGTGATAGTTTTTGTCGCACATTTCCCTAAGAACCTCGTCAGACATAGGTTCCTCAAGACCTTGGGGACCATTCCTTCCCCCAGTGTTCCTCATGGCGGATGCGGGATTGTTTGTAGTTTGCTGTTCGTGAGTGCTCATGGTGAGTTTTTTTTAGAAAACCGTGGTTAAGTAAGTGTCCCACGGATGGCGCCACTTGTTAGTACAAAATTCGTTTCGGGTTTGGCGAGGTGTTGAAGTCCTTTGTCGGGCCGGGCCTCCAAATGACTTGAGTGTCTAATCTTGTACTAGAGCAAGAGAAGTGAGATGATTTTCTGCACAATTAAAAGTAAACCGTTAGCCTTACCGTGGGGACGGACCCCACGATTAGACTCCGACGTGAGAGTAAGTATTCATATTGTCAGAGTATATGTCAGAGAGAATAAGAATAACTGTGTACCTTTTGGGGTCTACTATGACCCCTATTTATAGGTGTCTAATACTAGGGTTTCCTAGTATTTCGGTTGCTTCAGTAGTGGCCAGAGTGGGTCCCTTGTCGGGCAAGGTTCCGCGATAATCATGTGAACGACCGCGGACGGATCGTCTATAACTGGATCCGCGGACGGATCGCTGGGTTCGGGTCGCGGCCAATGTGAGATTGGGTTTTACTGCGGCCCGTTATTGACAGGTTGGGCCCAAAAGCCCAAGTAATGGTGTGGCCCAAGCCCAGAGGCTTGGTACACCTAGTATACGTCATCAACTACAAAAAGCTATAGTTACGTTAGCTTCATATCGCATTCTCAATAAAGTTTTTAAAATCAACTTGCTTGACGAATTTTTCTTTTGTCATGTAGGAAGAAAATTACTTGCTTATCTAAACTTTCATAAATTTTTGGAGTCTTATAATATGGGGCCGAAAGTCGTTGCGTTATGGTTGAGCTAGCTAGGTCTAGCTAGGTCGACCGAGACAATGTGATACTTCTCTTTGTTTTTGGACGACATGTATCTATCTTTTTAAGAGTAACATTTATTTTATCCTGAACCCATATAAAAAATTTCTTAAACACAATATTAACGAAAAGTTAAATAATTACCTGATTAATTAGCGAAGGGAAGAAAAGGATGTTTGATTAGTGAGATTATGAATACCTAAAAGCTGATTAATCTGTATATATTTACTTATGAATTTTAGGTTAGGCCCGATTTGAGCCCAAACCTACCCGGGTTGTATTTAGGGTTTTGAATCCGATGTCACACAGGCAACCTTAACTACATTTTTGTCCTAGGAAAATGATGATTTTTAATAGGTTTTCTGGTTTGATGGCTCAATTTGCGCTTGTACCGAAAAATTGTAATTTTATCTAGCTTCTTGCTACAATTGCCGTTAAAAAAATGCAGTAGCCGTTTATAAACCTCAAAGTGCCGCATCCATGACGTACCCAGAAATTGGCAATTTCAAGGGGGCATTCATATAGTACGTCTTTTACCCAAATCCGTAATGGAAATGTTTTCCAACAATGGGATCTTTTCAATGCAGCACTGCAACAACCTACAATGACTTATCCGCGCATCCACAAAACATCGTGACCCGGTCTTGTATTTTGTATCACGTAAATCCATATAATCTATTTTGTCTTTTGGAAACAAGTCTTTGTTATGGCAAACATAATCGGATGACAAGAACACAAATAAATTGAGTTTGTAATCAAACTTAATTATCCACTTGTTTAACAAAGGGTTATTAATCAATAAGGTAATGGAAACGGAGACTTCCAATTTCATATTTAAATATGAAGAACCAACCTTAAATTGATTATTATGAATATATACTTATGAATTTCAAGTCAGGCCCAATTTTGAGCTCAATCCTACCCCGGTTGTAACTTTGTAATTGAGCTTTACTACCATCTTATTTGCGCAAAGCAACGGGTTTAAAGGCAAATATAATTTAACATTTTTCTGATTTTATGTTTTTCGGAGAATATTATTTAATGATTTTCTCTAATAAATGATAGTTTCTATAGATTGTGTGTTCGGCAGATATGTCATTTGCAAATTTAAAAAAGTTTTTTGTTTGAGCTATAAACATATTAAATTCATTATATTGGTCATATATAATTATTGTAATATTCTAATGTAATGTCATAATATAATGTGCAATTAGTGTGTTTTCAAATTTAATTTAAAGTTAATTGCATAAATGGTTTCTGTGGTCTGTCGGGTTTAACGGAATTAATTCCTAAACTTTTTTTTTCGGATCCTCTCTCTGTGGTTTCAACCCGTATCGGGTTTGGTCCCTTGACCAATATTTCTGCTAGTTGATCGGTAGAAAACATGTTTAATAAAGTAAAATGACAAAAATACCCTTATTAATATTGTTAACAATAATCATATACAACCCAAACCAAACACCCACCATTTTCTTTGACCTTCATTTTTTCTAGTGATAATTATCACCCAAAAATTCAAGAACACCTAAGAATCTGAATTTACATCAACATGGGCAAACCAAATATGCAGTCACACACAAATGTTCCAAAATCCATATCAAAAACAAAAACAACATAGCAAATGAGAAACCCTCTTCGTTAACTTTCAAATTTGCAGATTCAAAAACCCATACTTTAGAAATTCAAAACCTCCTTTTTCATTTGGCTCACGTGGGCATAATATCTAAATTTGTTAAGAAAGATTTTGAATCATGAAAAAGAGATACAAGTAGCACTACAAGAAATATGGGAACAGGTGACGGCATTTTCCCCGGCGACATTTGTCGCTGGGGAAAAGTCGCTAAACGACAAAAATTGGTCCTACGTGGCACCAATTCTCGTAGACTTATTAAGTCAAAGAAATCGAAACTTTTCCCCGGCGACATGTCGCCGGGGATAATATCGTTATATCTTGACCAATTATTTGTACGTAAAACGTGGCGGGAATTTTTCCCGCTTCGTTTTCCCCGGCGACATGTCGCCGGGGATTCCTTTGTTAGTTTAAAAAAAATAATTAGTGTTAATAACGTTTGTGGTGACGTGAACATTATTTTCCCCAGCGACATGTCGCTGGGGATACCACGTTAGTTAAAAAAAATTATGGTCGATTGGTTTGGGCTTTTTTATTACCAAAATGGGCTGCTGGTTTATTTTTTGGACAGTTTCCCCGGCGACATGTCGCCGGGGATAATGTTTGACTTTGTTGACTTTCAACTAAACTACTTTTTTTAGGTTCGTTTCGGTCCGATATTCCGTATATTTTAACAAAAAATATAGATACGTTTTTAAGGTGTGTTAATGTTTGTACCATTGGCATGTCGAGGTGATATCGTTATACATAAACACATTCATATCATAAAAGTTTAAACAAAATCTTCACATACAATAAAACATACGAATTACATTGCAAATGACAAACTACTCCAAATCATACGAATTACATTGCACGACAAACTACTCCAAATCAAGTTTTTCCATTTCATTAAGAACTTCGTGAAATAGTGCAGCCGAATTAACTGTGTGTTGTTCCGGATGCATATGCATTTCCATTGTTGCCTTGAGTACACTTATCTTTCCACGCAAGTGCTTGCAGTTTGAGCACTCTCCATTTCTTGAAGATCCTAGAGAATGGTTTGTAGGTGTTGAAGGTCTTGAAGAATAGCTTGGAGGCATTGAAGGTCCTGAAGAATAGCTTGGAGGTGTTGAAGGTACTGCAGATGGAGCTCCATGAGAACTCATCAATTGACGAAGTCTGGTCTCTTTCCATAAAAAAATTCGCATCCAAAATGTTTCGGAGGCTGTTAAATAGTAAAGAAATCAATTCTTTTAACAACTAACCAGAATATTTATATATTACACAAATAAAAAACATGTGATTGTTCACCTTTGATTTTGGATGCATAGTATAGTTTACCGTAACTCTCAGGTTTATACGATTGTCGGAGAACTACATCTCCTTCTGCACAACTACACGCAAAAGCTTCATGTGGCACCATATTCACCATTTTTTTGTGGTTGCGAAGGTAAGAGTGTGTGATATGTTTGTGGTTGTGATAGTATCTGCTTTTATGGAATAAAAATGTTTTTTGGCGAGAGTATTTGGCGGGATTTTTTGCGGGAGTTTTTGGCGGGAGTATTTGGCGGGAGTTTTTGACGGGAGTATTTGGAGGGAGTTTTTGGCAGGAGTATAGTGTATAACCATAACATATCGACTCATCCGTTGAACGTCTAATGCATAACCATAACATATCGACTCATCCGTTGAACGTCTAATGCATAACCATACCATATCGACTCATCCGTTGAACGTCTAATGCATAACCATACCATATCGACTCATCCGTTGAACGTCTAATGTATAACCATAACATATCGACTCATCCGTTGAACGTCTAATGCATAACCATAACATATCGACTCATCCGTTGAACGTCTAATGTATAACCATAACATATCGACTCATCCGTTGAACGTCTAATGTATAACCATAACATATCGACTCATCCGTTGAACGTCTAATGCATAACCATAACATATCGACTCATCCGTTGAACGTCTAATGCATAACCATTGGTATATGCTTAATTACACATACCTTTTACCTTTAAAAACGAGATAAAATAACCAAAAAACGGACTTAAAATGCCAAATATATGCTTGTTTTGCTAATTGTATTGTGCAGGAACGGATATCTAAGAAAAAGACGAAAAACAAAGTCAAAACGACAAAACCGGACTCGGAATGGAAAAGACTGTGAAAGACAAAGCCAAATCGAAGCCGAAAAGTCAATCAAGTCAAAAAGTCAACTGGTCAAAGTCAAAGTCAACCCAAGTCAACCCCGAAGTTAAAAAGTCAACAAGTCAAAGAAATATAAGTTTAGGGACTGAAATTGTAAATCCCTAAACTTATATTTAAAGAAGAAAAGAGGAGAAAAGAAGAGAAGGGCCAAACTGCCATTTTTGCAAAGATATAC